>JAODAL010040152.1:0-37207 GCA_025379985.1 Phyllomedusa bahiana
TAATTCCCGGGCCCTGTACATTTAAAGGGGAATTACCAACTTTTAAAAAAATTTTGAAACCCCCCTGTTGAGCCGTTTGGGTGGGGGAGGAAAAAAGGAAAAAGTCACGCTCTCTGGATGGAGGGAAATTTTCCAAAAAATCCCTGAGTTTCATGTCATGGGAATTTTTTTTTTTAAGTTTTTCTTAAAAAATCCTTTGGGCCAAAACGGGGAAAGCCTGATTTAGGTGTTCCCTCGGGGCTAGGGGTCAAGTTTAAAGGGCGCCAAGAGAACAAAAAAGTCCGTGGCAAAAATTTTCAAGGGGGTCAAAAACATTTGGAGTGGCAAGGACAAGGGGGTAGAGGTTTGGGGGAAGGGCAAATTTGCGGAAAAAGTTATCATTGGGCCCTTTAATAAAAGCAGTTTAGAAAAAAGGAAAACTGGGCCCCTTTTTTTTGCCATTAAAATTTTGGACCCGGACGGCAAACGATCTATGGAAAAAGAGGGGCCCCCCCTTTTGTTTTGGGAATCAGAGTTACTGCTGGGGGTTTCCAAAACAGGGAAGAAAATTTTTTTCGAGACCCCCGAAAGGTTGTGATTTCAAAAAGGTGAGTTTCCCGCAAGAAAATTAAAAGTTGTGATTGCAGATTTTGGAGGGGGGTATAGCACTTGAGATCTCTTTCCCGGGCGTTAAAATCCCCCTTTAATTGAGGGGGGAAATGCCCTTAAATTTTAGCCATGATATTATTGGGAGAGAAAGGTTTGGCTAAAGAGATTTTAAAGGGGGAAATCCGGAAGCAAGGGACAAAACCTCGGATGGAAATTTACTGGGAAATTGAAACAAAAGGGGAGTTTAAACCTTTGGACTAAAATTTTAAAACGCCCCCGACAAAACGCCCAAAAATTTAAATTTAACAAAGAAACAGAAAGTACGGGCACAAGGCTGCTAAGGCTAGGGGGGAGAGCTAAGGATTAAAAGGCTTGGGGGGGAAACACCCAAAATAGATTGTGGAAACCCAAAGGAACCTAAAAAAATAAAATGTGTAGGGTTTAAAAAAAAAGTCCCCAAAAAAAGAAACAGAGATGTCACAGGGCAAATTTTGGCATAAAATAGGGGTGGCGAAGTGGCGGGCCCCAACATCTTGAGGACAACCAAGTCGCCGCGATGCCGAGTGTGGCTTTGTTAAAAACACAAACATCCCGGTACAATTAGGTTTGTAAAAAAAACGCGGTGGGACCCAAGGTTTGGGGGGGGATTTAGGGGGGAGGGGGGGAATAAGAGAAGGGGGAGGGGGGTAGGAAGGAAATTAGTTAGGTTAGGAAAGGGGGGGGGTAGGAAAGGGAATTAGTTCGCATAGGCATAGTGAGATATAGGGATTTAACTTTCCCGTCAGGCCACACACCCTAGGGGCGCAGCCTTTCCCCGCCGGGGGAAAGAATAAAAGGGATGGTACCCCTGTAAACCGGGGGCCGAAAAAATTTTAAGTTCTACCACAAGATTTGCTGCTGGTCAGCGGTGAGGATGGGTTCTTGAGCTTGCGTGCCCCCGGGCTCCTCCCGCGGTGCGGGTGCCTGTGTCTCGGTTGGCGGGGGGGTAGGACCTTTGGGGGTTTTGGGGTTTGGGGCCCTGAAAAGGGTTTTCCTGCCAGCCACTGCTGCCAATTGGAAGTGTACTTCTGGAAGGTTCAGGGTGAAGGGAAAGCGGGAGGTCGTGGGGGGGGAAAGGGGAGTTTGTCGTTATGAGCACTTGCAGCGAAAAAGGGGGAACCCCCAGTGTAGGCGATTTTTCTTGTTTTGTAAGGAGGTCAAAAGGGCTTACGCAGCACGCATGGGGAGGGTTTTTCTGAGGGGTTTTGGAATAGGTTTTGATCTCCACCTTCATTTTTTTCCTTGGCCATGACCCTCCCCTTTTCATAATGTATCTTTTAAAGATAAAGTGAGGGGAACGACAAATGATGTTCTGGGGTTTTTTGGGTCTGGGTTTTGCGGGCAAGGCACGGTGACCCGATCCGCACAATTTCTGTACCTTCAGGCCTCCCGGAATTTAGTTAAATAGTTTTTTAAGGTGGGTGTTATGTTGCTTTTTTAATTTGACTTGGCGGGCCCTCTTATCGGATGTTTTTGCGCCTGTTCGTTTTTCAGATCTCCACTGTGAGGTAATTGGATGATTGGGGTTATTTGTTCAGAGATGGGGTTGAAGTAGAGATCACACACTGGTGGATTGTTGCTCGTCTCCAAATGGGGGGACTTTTTCTTAAAGGTTTCCAATGTGCTTGGACGGTTTTCAAGTTTTGGGCGCCGTTTTGTGCTGCCCGGGGCCATTTGTTGCATATCAATTTTTCGATGGGATTTGGGCTAGACGCTCGCAGTCCGGGGGGGCCGAAAGGGGGTTTTTTAAGCCCCCTTTTTAGGGGGGAACATTTGGGAATGGTGCAACCGGACATCCCTTGATGTAAGCGGAGCAAGTTGCGGTGTGGGCTAATGGGGGTTTTCGGGGCCCCCCCCCATGTGGAAGGGGTGGGTGGGTGCCCACGGCAAATGCTTGCGCTGCCGCCCTTGTCGGCTGCTCCTGTAGGGGACTTTGAAGGTTGCTGGTTTGGGAAGAGTTTCGGCTTCCCGGGTTTCTTGTGAAAAAAATCGGAGCTCCACGTCTTCCCAAAGGGGGGTTTGTGAGGCCTCTAGGAAGCGGAGGTATCCCTGTTTTGGGGGATATTGTCCTGCCCAAAGGGGACCCAAATCTTAGCCCGGTCGTTGTTCAGGCCTTGGTGTCGGTAGGGCCAACATGGGGCAGTTTCTGTGTTGGTCAGTTGTTTGGTAGGGGGCCGGTGTTGCAAGGGGCCCAGAATCAGGTTCTGTTTTGGGTCTTTAAGTTGTCCTTTCATCTCCCACTAAAATCTTGCTGCCCCAATTGAGGTGGTGTTGGGGGAGAGAAAAGGGGTCCCGCCCCAATGAGGGGCCAAAAGGGGGGTTTGGGCAAAACGCCATTTGGGAGGGTGGCAGGCCCCCGGGCTGAGGGGTCTCAATGCCCCTGTATTTGGGGGTAGTGCACTTTGGGTTAAGTTTTCCCGGGTAGGATGGTATACTGACCGGGAGAGTTTTGCTGGGTCCATGGTGAGGCGCCCTCTTGGGGGACAACCGTCCCCTTAATGATGCTTGTCCGGGGTCTGTTTCCGTCCCTTTACCGCCCCCCGTTCTTCGTCGGGGAAGCTCCCAGGTTTAGGCGCCGGGGGACCGGGGACGCTTTGGGCTGCGCTTGATGGCTCTCTGTGTGTTGGTCGGAGCTGCGGAAGCGTTTCTGCGCCTCCGGGCTGCGGTCTTCCCCCAGATCCCCCGGGGTTGGGGAAGGTAGCCGGCAGGTTCCGTGGTTGGGTTTTAAGGGGGTCCACGAGGGGTCCCGGTAGGGGGGCTGTTGGTGCGGGCAGCCCGGCTGCGGACTGTCTTTCTGCGCCCTGACCTGAGTCAGAGATGGTATCTTCCTGGTCACAGCTCTTGCTTTCTTCTCGCCGGGTTTCCCGCGGGAGAAAGAAGATGGCGCCGGCAGGGCTTCAGTGCGTGTGGATGGCGGGTCCTTCGGGAGGTCTGACAGGGGTGAGAAGAAGTTGGATATGGCAATGCCTCTTGCCAAGGAGGTCTTGGGTGCTTTGGGGGTCTTCTTGAATCTTCTGCCCACCATAATCAGGGCGATATATGAAGTATATTGCTGTCCCTGGACAGAGCTATGTAACTTCGCTGCTGCTCTCTTACATGGCTAGCCACGCCCCCACATTGGCATATTTTATGGATGGACTCTTCCATTGATAAATTTATCCGTCCATATCCTTCCATTACATATCGGAGATCCAAAAATTTAAGATACTTACTCGTTGACAGTTATCCTCAAGGGACTAATGTAAGAAATGTGTTCAGTTCTAAGGGCCCAAAATGGGGCTGTTTTACATGTAATGAATATTTGTCCTGTCAAAATATTTTGAGGACCACTAATTTTACCTCAAGTGATGGGAAAACATCCTTTGAAATTCTGCAACATATTACATGTCAAACAGAGGGGGCCGTTTACTATGCTTTGTGTCCCTGCAATTTGGTTTACATAGGACTTGCCTCCCGGAAGTTGAAATTCTGTGTCCGTGAGCATGAAAATGACATTATGAAGGCACCCACAATGTGTGATGTTACCCAACTGAAACCAATTCCAAGACATTTCTTCACCTACCACAATTGTGTTTTGTTGTTTGGGATAGATTTATGTTATTTATGCTTTGCTATGTCTTTACTATATGCTTATCATTCTTTACTGTGATGACTTCCTCTTGATTATTTATACTGTACCTCTCCACTTTTTATGACCCATTTTTTATTTTTTTGTTCATCATGTTTTTATGATAATTTCAATAAACGTATAACTTAATTGTTTATCTATTGTGTTGCTGTGGCCTTTTTCTGAGTTAGTATATACATTTTTGATTGGTTCAGGTTATATTTAGTTTACTGAAGTGTATCATGTTTAGATATAGTAGAGAAAACCATGGCACTCCTTAAATTTCACGCATAAGACATTAAGGGCCACATGTATGAAACTGTTTATGTCTAAAACTCACTCTTTTATCCATAATAACCTATTGGCAAAAAAGTGAGTTTTAGACCTAAACAGGTTCATACATGTGGCCCTAAGTTTTATTTACACATGAGGTCATGTAACAAATTTAAATAGTAAAGGTTCTTCAATTTGAGAAATTTATATGTTAAGGTATAACATGAGCAAATCCAGATATTAATATAATCAGATAATAATGATGTTTCGGCCAGTGGTTGTCCTTCCTCAAATCATATCTGGAGGAGAAGTAGAAAGTCAGAGTAAATAAGGAGTTGGTAAGATAGCAACCACAAACATATTAAACAATATGAGGTCTTTGTGCTGTTGTTCTCCAAAAAAGGTTTTGAGCATTATGGTCAAATATATTCCCACTTTGGTCTTGTCTGTACAAAGGACTTTATTCTTTCTTGTGGTTTGTTCAGATGTCACTCTATAAACTCAAGCCATGGTGCCATGTTATTTTCAGAAAGAAGAGGCTTTCTTCTGGCATTTCCAAACAAGATATATTTATTTATTCAGTCTGTTTCTAAATGTACTGTCATGAACTTGAACACTTAGGGCATGTCCCCACTGCACGGGTTTTCAGCCGGTTCTTCAGCCGTTTTGCAGTTTTTCAGACCGCCTGAAAAACCGGCCAAAAATGAGCACAATGGTGCTCTATGGAAAACCCACGCAGCAGTCCCCACTGCACGGGTTTTCCGTCCGGCGGTTTTGCCATCCGCGGTCCGGCCGCAAAACATTGTCCTTGTACAATCTTCGTCCGTCGCGGAGAAAAGCCGTCCCCCCTGCGGCCGTGGCGACGGCCGCAAAACAGGACAAATACCGGCCTGCAAACCGGACGGTATTTGTCCTATGCCGTGAGAACGCGCCCTTAGGCTTTGTCTACACAGCACTGGATTCTCATCGAATTTGTATCAACTGTACCCAGCACTGTGTAGACTTCAATAGAAAATTCTTGCTGTAGTCTACACAGCATGGGTTTTCTACTGAAGCCGCCGACCGTCCGGTGGAAAATAAAACGTATACCCGTCAGACTTCCGTACAGTCCTGTACAGGGCCACTGGGAATCTGAAATCTGACCGGGTTTTTTTGGCACAAAAACCATGCTAAAAATGGCAGTGCAGCATGATGACGTTAAAATACTGTTGGATTTCAGTTGGTATTTTAACTTTGCTGTGGAGACATAGCCTTAACCCTCCGTCAGGCACAGCTGGCCTGACCGGCACAGCTCATTTAGTTTGGTTTCTTTCTCCTCTCCAAACAATCAAAAAATCTCTTCCATCCCAGTTGTTTCCTGTCTTTATATGTTCATTGAAACCTGATCTCACAGTGTTACAGCAGAACTTCTGGAGAACAGATATGACCTTTGTGGCTTCTCAGGCTCACTGTGCCTTGCTTCTCTAAGCATAATCTCCAAAAAATCTGGGAATCTTGCAAGACAACACAGAGTGACTTTTGATCACTATATTTACTATTTTGCCATAGGCAAACTTAAACTCTATCAGTTCTCTATCTGTTAAACACTAAAACGTAACTTTTATTATATCTAACTCTTAACCTCTATACGCACTATTTAAAAACATGATCTCTAACCTCATCATTTAACCATTCTTGCTTCTGAGAGAGGGAATAACTCCCTTTCTATTATCAAGTCTGGTGGAACCCCACCTACTAAAAGGGGAGCCTTATATCTATAGCAAAGTACTAACTTCAGTAAGGGATCCCAAGCCAACTACTTGGGCAGCCGTCCCTAATCTCATAGCCACAGAACAAATAAGGCTCCCTTGTGACACCGTCTGCAGCAGGTGACACTTGTAGACAGAGGTGAGAGATCACAATTTAAAACGTCATATCTGACCTCGCCGACATGTTTCGCCAGCTAACCTGGCTTTATCAAGGCTTAGAGGTCTGATCACATGTGGTCTGAGCTCACTTCCTTTTATATCATGTTAGGTAAACACCCCATTCAGGTGCTCACCAATTAGCCATCAGAGAATCCACATACAACCCACTCCCCCTTCCGCGCGCACACTCATAACATGTCCTGCTAAAGCTGCCACCATGCTCTCATGAGCCAACAACCTTCAGACAAATTTACCATCTCCATAACAGGCTTGTGCCCCATCTTACCATACTGCCTGTGCCAATGCACTGCACCAACAAACACCTCCGCCCTGACTGTGATGGGCTTCTTTGGAATACCTTCGAAAACTTTTTTCGAAGGTATTCCAAAGAATAACTGTAGCATAGAAACAATCACATCTTGAATGGGGCCTTAGGCCATGTTCACATGGCTTATTTTGGGACGTACTGCGCGAATTACGGCTGAAATACGTCCCGGTCATTACGGTAATCCACAGTTCTCGTTGAGAACTATGGATTACGTCTCCTCTCCCCGCTCGCACAATACAGCGAGCGGGGAGAAAGTGAAATGCTACTTATTCACGGCGTATACGCACCGTGGATAAGGTATGTCTATGGGGCCAGCGAGCTAACGCCCCCAGCCATCCCTCTCTGCCCCCACCCTCGCTGCACGGCAGCCGGCATAATTGCGGGGCGAAATACGTCCCCGCAATTACGCCGGCAGTAAGCCGTGTGAACATAGCATTATAGTTACAGAATGTGCATTAGAACTGTGTCTTTTAACAAGTTAAGCACCTGTTTGACTATCACAGATTTTTTTTTTTACCTGGAGGTAAACGGTGAGGATTTTTTATTATTTTGAATCACCATTGATTCAAGGGTGCTCTACATCTAAAAAGAGGTTTAAATGCATACAGTAATACTAGACAAAAACAAGTACAATATTCATCAGTAAATGAGCAACAGAGAGCTTTTGAGCCTTTGAGGTCTCAGAGGTGGAAGAGAGTTTGATATGTACAGGGGTAGCCAGTATGAAGGATGCGCAGGACAGATATTGTAGATAGTTGTATAAGGAGCAGACAAGTGTAGAGCAGAGAATGAGGTCCTGTGAAGGTTGTAGATTACATGAGGGGATTGGAAGATTAAGGCAGAGATTTACAAGGATAACAGGTTATAGGGAGCTTTGTATGTCATTAATATTTTAAACTGAGTTCTCTGATACATAGACAGTGAAGGGATTGGCAGTGGGGAGTTGCAGAGGAGTAATGAGTAACAGGTAGATTATCCATGCAGTGGAGTTGAGGTTGGATTTGAGGGGAGCAAGAGTATTAGATGGAAGACCAGGAACTACTATTTTTGTAGAGTCAATGTTAAGAAAAGTGCAGATGCAAGCAATGTTTTTTTTAGGTGGAGGTGGCAGGTGATGGTAAGGGCTTTGATGTGCAGTTTAAAGGACAGAGCGGAGGCATAAGTTTTCCAAAAGCAACAGATCTGTGAGATTCAGGAAATCAGTGACCATGATGAATAGAGCTGGTAAAGTGGTTGGATGGGATAGAGAAAGATGATGAACCCTGTTTTATCCATGTTCAGTTTCAAAAAGCAGGAGCAGAAGAAGAGGGATATGACTGATACTCTGGATATCTAGGGTGCAGAGGTAAATTTAAGTATAGATGGTAGATTGTAAGACTTCACAGGAAGGATCCCCTCTCCCTCTGTACCAATCGTTAGTCATCTATTGTTGCCACTGTACTTTGTTTAACATTTAATGTAACCCCACTCGAATGTACACCGCTCTGGTACTAACGGTGTTTTAAACTAAATAATAATAAATATTAAGAAAGTATAATGGGTGTAGTAGTAGGACTGAAAGCCAAGAGGTCCTCTGTGCATTCCCAGGTCAATAATATAGATAAAAATAGTAGACATTCCTTTGTCTAACATCAACAGAGAGAGGACAAGAAGTGTCGCAAGAGTAAAAAATGCCAGATCCAGAAAAGGACCAAGTCTTTGATGTTCAGAGGTGAGAGACTTTGTAGCAGGAAGTAATGGACAACTGTGATAAAGATAGAGAACATATCTATGAGGAGGAGCAAAGAGTAGTGGTGTGAAGTTTGGCAGTTATTAGATTATTAGTGAACTAAGTTAGGGAAGTTTCAGAGTGGTTGAATTGGAAACCATATTGCAGCAAATCAAGAAGTGAATTGGATGAGAGCTGGCAGGAATGTTCAAGAAAGATGTGCTGTTTGATGGGCTTTAAATTGGTTTTCTCACTACAAAGATCATATCTGTAAGGATGGGGACAGTAAAAATAAGAAATTGGTTTGCATTACCTAAATCATTTAGTATAGCAGCTATGAGCTAATCTGTGCTTGTCTAGAGCTATTTCTGCAGCAAATGGTCGGGCCATGCCCCCGTTTGTGTGATTGTCTGATATTTCATTCAGCCCTGTTGGGACATGTCCCTAGGATGGGACACACCCGCTGCGCTGTGATTGGCTGCCTGCACTCTGTACTTACTCCACTACGAGCTGTGGAAAATGAAAGTGAAACAGCTTTCTATGCTGGTTGCTGGCTGTGTAATAAAAGTTGCCTGAGCTCCTCTATGCTCATCTCCCAGCCCTATGTGAAGGATCTGGGCAATTGCTGAGTCTCTAGCTGCTAGATTCACTCTCCCCTCATATAACTCAGCCTTATAAAGTCTTCCCTTCTCTACCTCCTGCCTGATAATAGAGGGGGGAGCAGAGTGCATTCACATTTGTTTCATCATTTCAGGCTGTATGTATAACTGTTTACACCAATGCAGGTGCTTTGGTTACAAGGAGCTTGTGGAGGAAGGTGACAGCTCTTCAGACATGAGAACTGACCATTGCAGGAGGTCTTCAGAGCTCTGCTACATCCTCTACCTTCCACTGCTCACACAGAAAGATGATGTCACCAGACTTTAGTGGGGGAAAACATGCCTACTGGGAGGAGAGACACACTTCCTGGGAGGAGACTCGCCCCTGGCTTTGAAGCTGTAACATACAGAAACAGCTCAAGTCTTCGAAAGCCCCTGTAAGGCAAATGGGAGTAGTGTAAGATGTGAGTGCAGATACTAGGTTTCAAGCAGGCAATTACACTTGGATAGTGGATATGTGTGGATTCTGGTGTTAATTGGATTACTGATGTATTGCTGGGAGGTGTAGTACGCCACTGAGGAAGTAATCACAGAGACTTTTCACATTGGGGTCTTAACAGACTTCACTCTTGCTGCTTCTCTCACTTGCACAATGTACTTCACAGGTACAAAAATTACTTATGTTTAGGAACTTTTTCCCTAGTTCTCATAATTACTTTTATGGCAGTACTTTATTTCTCAAAGCTTCTACTTCTACTCTTGATGCCAGCTTTAGAGTCGACGTGTATGCCTATGGACTAGTTGTTCCTTGGTATTCTTCCCTGGTGACTATTTATTCAGGTCTTCTCCTATTTTCTCTTCTGGATGGTTCCCCTTTCTGTCCCTCTGCTCTTTTTATAATTCCTCTGTCTCTGCCACTCTTTTACTCTCTGTCTGCCTCTTCTTTTTTTTCTCTCTCTTATCCTTTTGAGTATTCTGGCTGTTGGTCTGCCTCTAGCCTGCTCTGCTCAACTGCCAGATGGTAAATAAATTATCACCTATGCTAGACTGGAATAAGATTCTTCTAAACACTAACAGAACTGAACTCTGACTAATAAGAAAGGACGTTATATCTGCATGCAGACCCTACCTTCTGCCCTAATCTGACTGGCTGCAGGCCTTATCATGTCTCAGATGCTTAAAGCACCCTTGCACCTGATTAGAGGTGCTTAGTCATTATTATTAGCCCTTACTATATTTATACAGTATATACATATTATAAATATACATGACACAATTTTATTTGTAGAGTGATCCCACATCCTATGTTTGCAAGTTAGGGCAATAGTTGGACAAAGAGGACAGGTGAAAGAATGTTATCTTAAAGATGGGTGTGGTAGTTTTGTGTTTTCTAGAAGAAGCAAAGATGTCAGGGGTTAGTGATATGAAGAAATGGATTAGGGATGGAATAATTACAGTTCTAATATTAGAGATGAAGAGGTGCTGGGTCAAAAGGACAGGTAGTGTGTTGAGATGTGGAAACTAGGGTGAAAAGCTTGTCATTGGTAATGGTGAAGAAGTAGTTAGAATAGCACTATGCAGCTGTGTAGATGTGTTATGGGGACTGTATGTTTAGGCTCTCTGTCATGTTCTTGTGTTTAAAGTGGCTGAGGTAAGAGAGGTGGAAAGGCGCACTGAGGAATAAAACAGTGAGTTAAAAATATTAAATAATGAGACAGAAAATATATATTTGTGGTAAAGTAGTCTTATTTGTCAGAAGTGAGTTCAGACTTGAAGTTGAGGAGTGTTTGTAAAAGTCTTCTGTGGAGTGGAGTTTTCTTCCGGTGCCCCTCTGCAACTCTGGAAGCCCAACTCAGTTTTTCATCCAATTAGTATTCCAAGGCTGTCTTGTGATTCAGCGGGTTCTATTGTTTGTGAAAGGGATGAAAATGGCAGCTGTGTCTGTTTCATGAAGTGAAGATATGGCAGCAAGTGGTAGAAGGGAGTCAGAGAGCATGTCCATATTGAGCCTCTGTACATTCCTACAAGAGTGTATTAGTTTCTGGACTGCAGAAACAGTTGAAGTTAAAAGGGAAGAGAACAGAGATTGTGGTCAAGTATGGGAAGAAAAGAGTCTGAGAAGTTAAATATGGAGTAAATCCAGGTAAAAACAAAATCTAGTGAGTGTGCATGAAGGACCACTGCAAGAGGCCGAAAGGGGGAGAAAATAATAAGAGTTTCATGGTAGCTGAATGCCATGTGTTAATAGGGATGTTAAGGTAACCCAGGATTATAGGGGGGATGTCAGTCAATAGGAAGAGCAGAAGACAGTAGGTGAGATGGTCAAAAAAAGTGGTGGGGTCATTGGTAGATGACAGACAACTGGAGAATGGAAGAAAAGCAGATGCGATCAGAGTACACTTTAAACGAAGGGAGGCAGAGGTAGAAATGGGACATTTGAACAGATATTTGACAGGAGAAGGCTGGCATATCCACCATGCATGATCTCAGAGCAAGCAGTGTGAGTGAATTGAAGGATATCTTAGGGGAGGATGCGTCTGAGGGCATCCTAGGAAGCATAAGTGAGGGAAACTGAAGAGGGTGTGAATGTACGGTAGTTTGGTGCAGACAGCATGTACATTCTCAGAGAGCTCCAAAAAGAGGGACTGGGTAATCAGGGTAGAGAGAGAATAAGTTTATAGGGTTTTTCTCACTACATTGATTAGTTTTTACATGTAGAGATATTTGAAGACTTTTTCTAAATACATATCTTTGTTGATTTTTCTTTGGTCTGAAGACAAGGAAGATTTTATCTCCTCTTAGAGCACACAAGTGTCTGGTTATGACCACCTCCTCTTCCCCACCTCTCCCTACTCTCTATTACTCTCATTGCTCTAAGCTGATGTCAGTGATTCACACTGACCATGGTAAGTCACCTCCTGCAGAGTCTTATTTCTAGTAACAGACTTTAAAAAACCTCTCATTTAGCTAAGTAAACACCCTTTATAGGTCTGCAGCCTAGTACAATACACTTTATAAATCTCTTGCACTTGTTGTCATTGTAACAACAATAGCTGGGAACTGAGAGCTAATGTGTTAACCACTGCTATAGGCCCACCCAAAGTCTTAGTGATTCTAAATCTGTTTGTGGTTGTGAAACTGCATAGTTTCAGGTTTACGGGACCCCTTTTGGGTTCAGAGGATTACAGGAGTTTGTTGTAACAGACCTATAAAAAATTTAAATATAACAGTAAGAATTTGCTGAGGAGGCCCTGGATTAGATGCGACCAGCAGCAAGGAAAAGCCAAGAGAGGCTTAATAGGTATGAATAGGATAAGCTTGAGGTGGTGGTATCTGTTTTGAAAGGAATATTCTAATACTATGCAGGAAGTCAGTAGAGGAAGCCACATGTGAGCATAAAAAGGATGGCAAGATAAAGATAAAGCGTTCTTTTCCCACCGTGTGAATGTGGGATAATTCAGACAGTTTTAGGAATATATGGAAGTGCCTGTGATGGCCAAGAGAATCATTTTCTTTTTCTTTCTTCCTTTTTTAAGTTTGATGTTGGAAACGTTAAAGTACAAAGAAAGTATTTGTTTGACAGTTACTTTCTAGTTCAGTTCGGTTGATTGTTGCTTCTTACTTGATAAGATAGCACAGAATGATCAAGGCTAGAATAGCCATCACTTACTAATATTTACTAAATCAAATAGTTGTCGAATTCTACCACAGCCAAACAAAAAGCTGAGTGGAGATAAATGGTAATTTCTTAAACAGGTTTTGCCACAAAGTCACTTCATGCCTGGTTTATCCAGCTTCAGCGTTTAGTGTGCTCAGAAGGGGACATGTATAATTTGGTCGAACTGGATATTCTGTGACTTAGCAGGCTTGATATTACCATGCCTTTCTCTTGCTCACTCTAATCAAAGGTCTGTTTATGTAAAGAGCTGTGAGTAGCTACAATGTATCTGAGCGGTTAGCACTTCTACCTTTCAGCATAGGGATCGTAGGTTTAAATCCCTGCAGGAGCCAAACATGATTGTTAGGGTAGGTTCACATGGCGTAATTGCGGGGCATACAGTAGGCCTCGCAATTAAGGCGGGTGTTCTTTATGGGAGCTATGGATTACCGTAATTATGGGGCGCATCTGGCTCGCATTAGAGCGCAGTACGGCACGAAATACACACTGAAATGCACCCTAAAATAAGCCATGTCAACATACCCTTATTTGTCTCAATGCATATACCTGATTGAAGTTTCTTTATTCCTTTAATTTACTTGCACTTTGACTAAATACAGAGGATAGGAGTAGAATGACAGGAACTGGGGTTCAATACTCACTCAGCAGTGAGTGTGTGTGATTACTAGGCAGAGAATAAACTAGCAGAAGAAACATACTTAATACAGAATGCACAGAATGCTGTTGATTGATTGCAGACAGAGTTCTTGAAAACTACCATGAAACTAGACTGCAAACTTCTCATTATACAATTATCTTTATTTTTGAAATCATACTACTATTTTAATCATGTGTAGCATTCAGGATTCTCTCGGCTATAGACACTTTTGTTTCCAAGTGTTTGTCAATGTATTATAATGTAGTTTTGTGAAAACAGTCAGAAATCAGCTAATCCTTACAAACAAAATGAGTTCCATTCTCACTGCTCATACTCCACAACATACTGCTGTATTTACAACTACAATTTTTTTGGCATTGCTGATTTTTGTTCTGGCAAGAAACAAGAGATCACCCTACCTTCTAAATCAATTCAGCTAATGGGTACCATGTAAAACTTTATTTCCTTTACAGTGTCCATTTCAGGTATAATGTGTATAATAAATAGCTGTATTTTCCCACAACAATCAACCGATATGAGTTGACCAAACATGTTCTTTCAGAGAAGGGTTCATCTTCATTAGATACTCTTTAACCATGAATAATAAATAACCTGAGTAATAAAGTATGAATCTTTCTTTAACCGCTTAATATCTTCTGCCCATTGACTTGTAGTTTTGTCATAGTTGGTAGCTTGCATTAGTGAACTAATATAATAGTACATTACATTGATGGCACAGGAGCTGTGTTCTTACCATGACTTGTGGATGCAGGCTGTATTATATACACTTTTTCTGTAAATGGGATCAAACATAAGTATAATCTCTCCCATTTTAATTCTTAGATGCTGCAGTCGCTACGGTAACTCCCCTGTCATGCCATCACCTCTCCTCCAATGCAATTGGAACTAGCCAATGGGTTATTATTGCAGTCAGGGGCTTACAGACCCCTAACTTTTCTAATTATAGAGTGCAAACCTGACAAAATGTAAAAAGTTTGGTAGCTTTCAAAGTTACCAGTTTGATTAAATAAAGTAGTAAATGTCTATGATGCCATCTTATGTTTCTGTGATATATTTTATATATTTTTATAGCACCATTATATTCCATAGCATTGTACAGAAATTGTCATCATTCACATTGGTCCATTCCCCCATTAGGGTGTTGATGCATGGCCCTATTAATTCTGTCTCTTTTCCTGCTGCCCACCCTCAGCCTGGCTTTGGAGCAGCCCTGATTGACTCCACCTCTGTCCAATCCATGGCTGAAGTGGGCTATTTATAATCAGTCCTTTCCTCTGCCCCTTGCCTGTGATTCTTCCTGATTCCTGGCTTCCATAACTGCTGTTTCCTTATCTGACTTGATTTCTTTGGTTTTTGGACTTTGGTTTGGTTTCCAGTTATCTTTTGCTCCACAATTTGGTACTGCGATCTCTCCTGGCTCTGACCCCGGATTGTCGGACTTCCCTCCTTGTTTGGTGTTCGTATTGTCTTTGGTTTGTCCTGTTTGTGCGTCCTCTGGCTTTTGCACCTCCCTGTCGGAGTAACCTGGGTCCTTTGCAGCCAAGACCATCCTGCTTCGCGGTAAGCCCTGGTGAAGACCAAGGGTAGCCCTAGACTTTATTCCTCAGAGAGTGGCTGACTTCAGACGGCAGTTGTAGTGGACTTCTGTACTTGCCCTCTGTTGTGCCTGTGTGTCATCTATTTAGCCTGCTGGAGAATCGCTGTTAGCATTTCTATATTGGAAGTTGCCCACTCCTAACCTGGGCTCACAGTCTAAATTCCAGATTTTTTGGATCATGGGGGAAACCAGAGTACCAGGAGGAAACCTATGCAAACACAAAGAGAACATACAAATGCCTTGCAGATGTTGTTCTTGATGTAATATGAATCCAAGATCCAAGCTATGTAAGGCAGCAGTGCTCATATATCAGTGATTTCTTATGTTATGCCCCACACAATGGAACTAAAATGCACATATAAAATAAACATCAATTACTAAGGCACACTCTATCAGTGAAGCATGTGAACTGATACATTTAAATCATATACAAAATAGATGTTACCCCATCAGCTGATTCCGGATAACAAATTGTTAACATGTTATGATCCCTACAGCTGTAAGCAGAAGGCGAATATTACTGAAATACTATAAGATTATATAACCTCAAAAAGTCGCCACAATTTTAAAGGGAATTTTCAAACTAGTCGTTGAAACATGAACAACACTGCCTTTATGGTTTATAATGAAACTATATAATGTTATAAAAATTCTATACTTATAAAAATAATGTGCATATATAGCAAAGAAAAACTTTTTGTCAGTGCTTTTCAGTGAAATTAGTTGTGATTTAGGAACACATAACACAGGTCATATCACCATCAAGTTAAACGTTGCTACATCCATAGAACTTTTGATTTAGTAATGAATTAATATTTAGTACTAAATATTTACAGTCAGAGGTGTAACTATGGAGAGGTAAAGAGGTTTGTGGGTGCCATGAAACCTGAGGGAACTTTGAAGGTATCTGTCCCAGACAACAATACAATACTAATACTATTTTTGGGGGGGATTGTTACAGATTTTGTATTGAGGTATAGAGACTGATTATTCTTTTGCTTTAAGTATTATTTATTATAACATTATAATACAATATTATATAATAATATATGCAATATATTAAATTATACTATTAGATAATAGATTGATTGATTGATTGATAGATAGATACCTATATCTATCTATCCATCTATCTATCTATTTATCTATACCTATAGCTATCTATCTATCTGTCTATCTGTCTGTCTGTCTGTATTCTTAGCCTATGTAGATAAACATGATCATTTCTGGAACATGATAACTTAAAATACATATATAAAATATAATAAGATAACTATGCTGATTAAATAGATTTTATGGCTGACTATACAATATGGGATCTGGCTGAATAAAATGGGAACATTGATCATAAATATTCAAGTGAAGTAGTAGTAATTATACATTTCTGTCCCTAGGGTGAAGAATTTCTTTATACATTTGTGTTATGAAAGGAGGTTCAGTGAAATATTCCATGTGGTATGCTGGCCAGAGGTTTAAGTGTACTCACACTATTCTTTTACATTTCTTATACAATGAAAACTAAAAGCCTCATACTTCATGTGTCAAATATTTTATTATGATATAATTGACGAGCAATGGAATTTGGAGCTTTGATGTTTCACTAGAAAATTGTATCATTAGTCTTTCAATGCATTGTAATGTGCTATGAGTCATGACGTGCCGCTGCTGCTGACAAGATGACTTTGGAGGTGTTTGTTCAGTTGTGTTCTCTCACTGAGGGACAGTGTACGTCTATTTATGAATAAGATGCAGTAGAGGGAGTTCTAGGAATGTTTATGTCACGCTAAATGGATAGACTTATCTTGTTATTGCATGTGAACTTGACATGCCATAGTTCCTTAAATTAGAACATTTAATTTATCTAATGCTACAAATATGTTGGCACATAAAAGCTGCTGTAACATTCACAGAACATTATGGTAGAACTAATGACATATTTAGCATACAACATTCTTTTCTTATTCTTAGAAAATTATATATAAGTTAAAAAGGAATGTGTCATCAGAAAATGACCTATTGTTTAACTATTGATTTACATTTTTGACTTTTTTTTAAATGTTCCATATTACTATCAATGTTTTTTCAAATGCTGCTAAATGCTGTTATTTTTTCTAAATGCTGTTAAAAGTAAAATGGCTGTCTCCACAATCATATACAAACAACAAAATTCAAATAATCTGCAACTATAAAATCTAAACAGATAAGAAAAGAGTATGAATCAGCATCTGGTTTTACTTAGTAAATGTAAATGTATGTTTTATATATATATAATATATATATAATATATATATATATATATATATATATATATATATTGGTGTTAGATTCTCTTTCTGTACAAAACTATCAAAAAACATTGTATGTAGCTCCTGCGACTCTGAGTCTTGTTACATGTTATTGAACAAGAAGCAGGAATCAGACACTTGCTAGATTAATGATTTAGGAAATCAAATGACAAATGTTTTGCTGAATTTCACTATGGCATCATGAAAAGCTTAGAAACTAATTAGTAAAGATTCCTCCATTTTAAATCTCTAGCGAAATCAATTATTTTAAAACCGCTAGCTCTCAAAAAGTCTGTACATTTGTGTAATTGCATTAAATTTCAGTGCCAAAAATACCTTGTTTGCACTTAAATGCTAAGATATTAAAAATTGGGACATTTCTCAGTCAATGTCCCGGAAGTAAGGTTTACATTTTATGGTTCTGACAATCCAATGAATAAAGAAACACTTCTCAGAATGAGCGTTTTCTAAGAAATTATTGGAAGTATGGAGGTCCTGGTAAATAAAAGAATGCATATTAACCCTTTAATCCCTCCCTTTCTCCTCCTCGCCTTCCAAAAGCCATAACGTTTTTATTTTTCCACCTACATAGACATATGAGGGCTTTTATTTTGCGGAACAAGTTGTACTTTCTAACGGTGACATTTGTCGTACAATAGAATATACTGGGAAACCGCAAAAAAATTTCTAAGTGGTGCAAAATGTGAAAAAAATTTACTTGCGCCTTGTTTGCGGGAGTTTTGTTTTTGCGGCGTTCAATCGTATCCACCAGTACCAAACATGTACGGTTTCTGTTATGTTTTAGTGGCATAAAAAAGTTCCAAACATTTTCTATTTTTGAAATTTGCGCCGCGGAGCCATTTTGTGCGACCAATAACTTTTTGTACTAACACCTACAGACGTCAGTGAGGGTGCATTTTTTGCAGGCTGAAGTGCACTTTTTTGATCACTTTTATTTCACTCTTTATAGGACATGAAATGACCAAAAAAGGCAAATTTTGACATTTGGAATTTTCTTTCTTCTTCGATGTTCAGCATATGTTATGTGATGTTATATTTTAATAGATCAGACTTTTTCGGATGCGGAGATACCAAATATGTTTAACTTTTTTATTATTTTATTTCTTTTATTTGTAAAATGGTGAAAGGGGAGTGATTTGAACTTTATTTTTTTATATACTTTAAAACTTTTTTTTTTTTTTTATAACTTTGAGTCCCCCTAGGGCACTTCACCACTAGGGGGTGCGATCATTTATACATCCTAATGCACTGCAGAGACAATGCATTAGGGAATACCAAGATGGCGGTTTTCCGGCTTCTGACGCTTCCTGATCGCACTGCGATCCCGTTGCACAACTCCTTAACGCCAAACGGACGTACCCATATGTCCAGGTGGGTTAAGGAGTTAAAGTTAGGAGGTTTCAAAACTTCTAGAATATGGGGATTTGCCATGAATTGTATGCATGTAGAAACCAGCAGGGTGGAACAGTTGATATAAGCAATGTGAGCAGAGCCCATTCTCATTCCCTTGGTGCTGGCAGTAGACTTCTGACGTTGGCAAAAATAGGGCACATTCACTAATAGTGTTTAAGGGGCCGTTCACATGACTTATTGTTGGCACGGATTGCAGCCGTATTGCGCGCCGTACTGCGCTGCAGTACGGCTGAAATCCGTGACAGGCATTACGGTAATGAGAACTATGGACTCCGTCTCCTCTCCCCGCTTGGCGAATATGCCTAGCGGGGAGAAAGTGACATGTAAATTATTTACGCTGTGTGCCCGCCGTGAATAATGAATGTCTATGGGCCGGCGAGCTGCCCCCCCCCCCGCCAGGCCCCCGCTGCACAGCAGCCGGCGTAATTGTGGGGCGAAATCCGTCCCGCAATTACGCTGGCAATAAGCCATGTGATATGACCCTAATACGTACTGTAAATTTAGACTAGACAGTCTAAGAATGCTCCAGCTTTATGATAGTGGCTTATGCTGTATGATAAATCTGGTGCATGTTTAAACACTTTTTCTAGCTTTACACCATTTATTACCAGGTTTTCAACACTTGGTAGTTTTTCTCGTTCTCGTCTATGGCAGTTATGAATACAGCCGAGCAAGTGTGTTCAGCTATATTCGGAACTCCCATAGACATGAATGGTGGAGAGTTGCCCAAGTATGATCCTCTCCCCATTAACTGAAGCCAGCTTGTAATTTGCTATGAGTTAGCCTCCATAGGGAACTTTGCCAAGTGGCAAAACCCCATTAATTTGACTCATTTCTGGAACATTTCTATTTCCCTGGAGATGCTCAAATTTCAGCATAGTCATGCTAATTTTGTCAGACACAGTACAGAAGTGTCTAAAATGTATAGTAAATGTGGTATTAAGCATGTTTGCTAGGATTTTGTCTCAAAACTGCACCGGAATACTAGCAAAATTTCCAAAGGTGCCCTAATGTGTCCAGAATAGCCTGCTCCCCATTAATGAAATTAGCCAGCACCTCCATTGCAACTGACATAGAATCAAGATTGGTTCGCGTGCAAAAACTTAAAGAGGTTTTCTCACCACAGGTTTTCACAGGAATATTGAGTTTTCTGTCTCTCTTACAGCTTCAAATCCAGGGGCGTGACTCTCCTCCCAGTAGGCAGGTCACTCCTGCCAGTAGGCGGTCTCTCCTCCCAGTAGGGCGTGTGTTCCCTCACTGAAGAGTTTTGACATCATCACACACCCTCCCTGCTCCCTCCCCAGTCCTCTTCATTCTGTGTGAGCAGGGGAAAGGAGAGGATGTCACTGCTCTGCAGACTTCCTGTAATGGTCAGTTCTCATGCCTGGAGAGCTGTCACTTTCCTCCCAGGCTTCACAAGCTCCTTTTAACTAGAACACCTGTATTGGTGTAAACAGTTATACATACAGCCCCCTAATGTTACATAAAGTGACATCTTGTCATTGTGTCTAGCTGAGTGTATTATATGTGTGTTATATGGGTGGAAGGAGTGAATCTAGCATTGCCCAGATCCTTCACATCAGAGCTGTCCCTGGGAGAGGAGCAGTGCAGCCTTCAGTTTCATTTTCAGTTTGACACAGCTCAGGAGGGAATAAGCAGAGAAAGTACAGGGCAGCCAATCACAGCATATGAGGCATGTTCCGTCCAGAAGGACAAGAAAATCCCTTTAATTACACTAGCACACAGAAGGCAATAAAATCCATACAAATATTGAGCTTCTGGAACATTTAAAATGTATTTCTGCAATTCTTTTGTACATGCATAAAATAAAGGTTTTTAGTGCACATTTTGATCAAATTGCATATGACCATCTATCATGTCAAGGTATTCTTATCAGGGGGGTTCCTAACTGTAATTATAGTTTACTTATTTCTTTGTTTTGTATCATATTAGGCTGGTTTCAGTTTTTTCATCCTTCAGTTCCAAAAATAAAGATATTAAAAAAATATTAAAAATAAAAAACAAAACACCTACCCAAAGTAACAAAAAAACTATCATACTATTTATCAATGCATGGTTAACACAAAATATGCCACCTGACATAATAGAAGTAAAAAGCAGTACAAAAGTCTTATTTAACTCAAAATGGTACCAATGAAAGCATCAATTCATTCCTCAAAACAAATACATAATTCACAAGCTCTATCAACAGAAAGATAAAAAAGTTATGGCTCTCAGAATATGGTGTATTTATTATGTAAAAGTTGTAGAACTCAATAAGGTACATTATGGCAATTGAACCAGAATTCTGGCGCAATTTGTCCTAAAATACAGACGTATACACTTTACAGCTCATTTATTATGTGTTTAAAATAGGTTTTAGACACTTCAGGGCCACATGTATGAATCTGTTTAGGTCTAAAACTCACTTTTTTGCCTATAGGTTACTACATACATGCCAACTTTTGAAAGTGAGAAAGCAGGAGATTTGAAGGTGGCGGCGCACCCCCCAAAATTTGCATGACAACACCCATCTTGATGGTGAAAGCCACGCCCCCTTCTAAAGGCCACACCCCACTCCAGATAACTGTGTAATGGCTCTGGAAGAAAACTAGATTAGGGTTTTGGTGTCATCCAGCTTTCCTGGACTGTTGGATGGTCTATTCAGCATCCAGGAGAGCTAAGGGATAGCGCCAAACTGTGCCCCAATAAGTAGATATCTCAATGCCCTATTTGAACCCTGTAGCCAGGTAGTAGCCTCCTGTAGTCAGGTTGCTGCCCCCTTCTAGCGAGGTCGCTGCCTCCAATAGCCAGGCAGTGCCCCCAGTAGCCAAGTAGCTCTCCCCACTAGCCAGGTAGTGCTTCTTATAGCCAGGTAGCTGTCTGAACTAGCCAGGTAGTGCTTCTTATAGCCAGATAGCTGTCCCCTATAGCCAGGTAGTGCTTCTTATAGCCAGGGAGCTGTCCCCTTTTAGCCAGGTAGTGCTTCTTATAGCCAGGTAGCTGTCCCCACTAGCCAAGTATCTGACCCCTTATAGCCAGGTAGTGCTTCTTATAACCAGGGAGCTGTCCCCTTATAGCCAGGTAGTGCTTATTATAGCCAGGGAGCTGTCCCCTTTTAGCCAGGTAGTGCTTATTATAGCCAGGGAGCTGTCCCCTTATAGCCAGGTAGTGCTTCTTATAACCAGGGAGCTGTCCCCTTATAGCCAGGTAGTGCTTATTATAGCCAGGGAGCTGTCCCCTTTTATCCAGGTAGTGCTTCTTATAGCCAGGTAGCTGTCCCCACTAGCCAGGTAGCTGACCCCTTATAGCCAGGTAGCTGTCCCCTTATAGCCAGGTAGTGCTTCTTATAGCCAGGGAGCTGTCCCCTTATAGCCAGGTAGTGCTTCTTATAGCCAGGTAGCTGACCCCTTATAGCCAGGTAGTGCTTCTTATAGCCAGGGAGCTGTCCCCTTATAGCCAGGTAGTGCTTCTTATAGCCAGGTAGCTGACCCCTTATAGCCAGGTAGTGCTTCTTATAGCCAGGTAGCTGTCCCCACTAGCCAGGTAGCTGACCCCTTATAGCCAGGTAGTGCTTCTTATAGCCAGGGAGCTGTCCCCTTATAGCCAGGTAGTGCTTCTTATAGCCAGGGAGTTGTCACCTTATAGCCAGGTAGTGGTGCCCACTAGGCAGGTAGTGCTTCTTATAGCCAGGGAGCTGTCCCCACTAGCCAGGTAGTTGTCCCCTTATAGCCTGGTAGTGCTTCGTATATCCAGGGAGCTGTCCCCTTATAGCCAGGTAGTGCTTATTATAGCCAGGGAGCGGTCCCCTTTTAGCCAGGTAGTGCTTTTATAAAAGCCAGGGAGCTGTCCCCTTATAGCCAGGTAGTGCTTCTTATAACCAGGGAGCTGTCCCCTTATAGCCAGGTAGTGCATAGTATAGCCAGGGAGCTGTCCCCTTTTAGCCAGGTAGTGCTTCTTATAGCCAGGTAGCTGTCCCCACTAGCCAGGTAGCTGACCCCTTATAGCCAGGTAGCTGTCCCCTTATAGCCAGGTAGTGCTTCTTATAGCCAGGGAGCTGTCCCCTTATAGCCAGGTAGTGCTTCTTATAGCCAGGTAGCTGACCCCTTATAGCCAGGTAGTGCTTCTTATAGCCAGGGAGCTGTCCCCTTATAGCCAGGTAGTGCTTCTTATAGCCAGGGAGCTGTCCCCTTATAGCCAGGTAGTGCTTCTTATAGCCAGGTAGCTGTCCCCACTAGCCAGGTAGCTGACCCCTTATAGCCAGGTAGTGCTTCTTATAGCCAGGGAGCTGTCCCCTTATAGCCAGGTAGTGCTTCTTATAGCCAGGGAGCTGTCCCCATATAGCCAGGTAGTGCTTATTATAGCCAGAGAGCTGTCCCCTTTTAGCCAGGTAGTGCTTCTTATAGCCAGGTAGCTGTCCCCACTAGCCAGGTAGCTGACCCCTTATAGCCAGGTAGCTGTCCCCTTATAGCCAGGGAGCTGTCCCCTTATAGCCAGGTAGTGCTTCTTATAGCCAGGGAGCTGTCCCCTTATAGCCAGGTAGCTGTCCCCACTAGCCAGGTAGCTGACCCCTTATAGCAGGTAGTGAATCTTATAGCCAGGGAGCTGTCCCCTTATAGCCAGGTAGTGCTTCTTATAGCCAGGGAGCTGTCCCCTTATAGCCAGGTAGTGCTTCTTATAGCCAGGGAGCTGTCCCCTTATAGCCAGGTAGTGCTTCTTATAGCCAGATAGCTGTCCCCACTAGCCAGGTAGCTGACCCCTTATAGCCGGGTAGTGCTACTTATAGCCAGGGAGCTGTCCCCTTATAGCCAGGTAGTGCTTATTATAGCCAGGGAGCTGTCCCCTTATAGCCAGGTAGTGCTTATTATAGCCAGAGAGCTGTCCCCTTTTAGCCAGGTAGTGCTTCTTATAGCCAGGGAGCTGTCCCCACTAGCCAGGTAGCTGACCCCTTATAGCCAGGTAGCTGTCCCCTTATAGCCAGGTAGTGCTTCTTATAGCCAGGGAGCTGTCCCCTTATAGCCAGGTAGTGCTTCTTATAGCCAGGGAGCTGTCCCCTTATAGCCAGGTAGCTGTCCCCACTAGCCAGGTAGCTGACCCCTTATAGCCAGGTAGTGCATCTTATAGCCAGGGAGATGTCCCCTTATAGCCAGGTAGTGCTTCTTATAGCCAGGTAGCTGACCCCTTATAGCCAGGTAGTGCTTCTTATAGCCAGGGAGCTGTCCCCTTATAGCCAGGTAGTGCTTCTTATAGCCAGGGTGCTG
This sequence comes from Phyllomedusa bahiana, assembly GCA_025379985.1. Taxonomy (NCBI): domain Eukaryota; kingdom Metazoa; phylum Chordata; class Amphibia; order Anura; family Hylidae; genus Phyllomedusa; species Phyllomedusa bahiana. The sequence goes on from JAODAL010040152.1 coordinate 23,964, forward strand.
TCCCCTTAATGCCAGGTAGCTGACCCCTTATAGCCAGGTAGTGCTTCTTATAGCCAGGTAGCTGACCCCCTTATAGCCAGGTAGTGCTTCTTATAGCCAGCTAGCTGACCCCCTTATAGCCAGGTAGTGCTTCTTATAGCCAGATAGCTGACCCCCTTATAGCCAGGTAGTGCTTCTTATAGCCAGATAGCTGTCCCCTTATAGCCAGGCAGTGCTTCTTATAGCCAGATAGCTGTCCCTTATAGCCAGGTAGCTGACCCCTTATAGCCAGGTAGCTGTCCCCACTAGCCAGGTAGCTGACCCCTTATAGCCAGGTAGTGCATCTTATAGCCAGGGAGATGTCCCCTATAGCCAGGTAGTGCTTCTTTATAGCCAGGGTAGCTGACCCCTTATAGCCAGGTAGTGCTCTTATAGCCAGAGAGCTGTCCCCTTTTAGCCAGGTAGTGCTTCTTATAGCCAGGGAGCTGTCCCCTTAGCCAGGTAGCTGACCCCTTATAGCCATGTAGTGCTTCTTATAGCCAGGTAGCTGACCCCCTTATAGCCAGGTAGTGCTTCTTATAGCCAGCTAGCTGACCCCCTTATAGCCAGGTAGTGCTTCTTATAGCCAGATAGCTGACCCCCTTATAGCCAGGTAGTGCTTCTTATAGCCAGATAGCTGTCCCCTTATAGCCAGGCAGTGCTTCTTATAGCCAGATAGCTGTCCCCTTATAGCCAGGTAGCTGACCCCTTATAGCCAGGTAGTGCTTCTTATAGCCAGGGAGCTGTCCCCTTATAGCCAGGTAGTGCTTCTTATAGCCAGGTAGCTGACCCCCTTATAGCCAGGTAGTGCTTCTTATAGCCAGGTAGCTGACCCCATTATAGCCAGGTAATGACTCTTATAGCCAGAAAGAATACCCCCAAATAGCAAGTTGGTCATTCTTATAGCCAGATAGCTGTCCCCTTATAGCCAGGCAGTGCTTCTTATAGCCAGATAGCTGTCCCCTTATAGCCAGGTAGCTGACCCCTTATAGCCAGGTAGTGCTTTTTATAGCCAGGTAGCTGACCCCTTATAGCCAGGTAGTGCTTCTGGTAGCCAGGAAGCTGACCCCCTTATAGCCAGGTAGTGCTTCTTATAGCCAGGTAGCTGTACCCTTATAGTCAGACAGTGCTTCTTATAGCCAGATAGCTGTCCCCTTTTAGCCAGGTAGCTTACCCCTTATACCCATGTATTTCCTCTTATAGCCAGGTAGCTGACCCCCTTATAGCCAGGTAGTGCTTCTTATAGCCAGATAGCTGTCCCCTTATAGGCAGGCAGTGCTTCTTATAGCCAGATAGCTGTCCCCTTATAGCCAGGTAGCTGACCCCTTATAGCCAGGTAGTGCTTCTTATAGCCAGGTAGCTGACCCCTTATAGCCAGGTAGTGCTTCTTATAGCCAGGTAGCTGACCCCTTATAGCCAGGTAGTGCTTATTATAGCCAGATAGCTGTCCCCTATATCCAGGTAGCTGGGGGCGTGCAATACTAGGCTGCTGGGGACGGGGCTGCGGCCGGCTCTCAGATGTCACTCACCGTGGCTCAGGAGCAAGAGCCCGACGATGAAGAGAAGCAGACGACGGGAACACAGACAGGGAGAGATGCTCTCATCGCTGCTCGGTGAGGAGGAGGGGAGGGGGAAGGGAGGGGAATGAGGGGGAGTGCAGCGGCCAGAGAGACAGTGACACTGACAGGCCAGAGATAGCGGACACAGCTCACACTGTCGGCAGCAGCACCAGACGCTGGGAGGTGCAGCTGTCAGACACGCTATCAGATAGCATCTCCCAGCGTCTGGTGCTGCTGCCGACAGTGTGAGCTGCGTCCAGACGATAATGTGCTATAAGATAAGGGCTGACCTGGTGGCAGTAATGTGTCATCTACTTCTGCTCTTCATGATTGTGCTGTCAGGTGCCTCTGACCCTCCACCAGCCGCAGATCACTGTCATACTTATGAGCAGGACCTCCTGTGTGCGCTGCCTGGCGGGAGATTTTGCTGACTCTCCGGGGGGGCGGGACATGACCCCCATTTGCGGGAGAGTCCCGCCAGAAGCGGGAGACTTTGCATCTATGGGTTACTATGGGCAAAAGAGTGGGTTTTAGACCTAAACAGTTTCATACATGTGGCCCTTCAGTGTCTCATCCAACAAAAGTGGATGTGGCTCAAAGTGTTATAACTGTGTAGTAAGTTCACAACATATAATTATTAGACAGTATTCACAAATCTACTATATATATATATATATATATATATATATATATATATATATATACACACATAGATGGATAGATAGATAGATATTGCTACAGTGGAAGTTGGGTATGTGGATCCTTGGGGCCGCCACGAATGATAGAGTAGCAGGCCACACGAGGAAGCAGGGTCTAAGAGCTCCTGGACTACACCGGAGCCTGCTGCAAGGCTGGGTGGACTTAGCTGTAGGGAACTCCTAGGTCGCTATACCTGATGTGGTTATTCACGGTGACAGCCAAATTGACGGATATCTAATAGCAGTACAGGCAGAGGTAACAGATCAAGGCATGTGCAACTGTAGACTGTAGCAGAGTCCCAGACAAATAGCAGACTGTCATAGAAGCAGATATCAACAGTACAAGTAAAAATCGGTTGCTCTGGAACCAGGTAGTCAGTAATGCAGGTAGCAGGAACCAGGACAGCAAACAGAGGTCAGGATCAATGTAGGAACATCAACAAACTGACCCAGCGCAGAGGCAAGAAGTCCCTTAAGTTCCAGGTGGTCAAAGGTCTCTTTAAATTTTAACGAGCACACGCGTCCTAGGAAGGATGCGTGCGTGCATGCATGGGACGCTGACAGGAGCGATGACAGGTGAGTACACAGAGGCAGAGATGACAGGGGAAACAGGCGAAAACGGCCATGTCCACAGTCTGGAGTGAAGACTGGGGACAGGAATCGCGACGGAGATAGATAGATAGATAGATAGATAGATAGATAGATAGATAGATAGTGGTATCCCACTCTTCTTGAAGGGCATCCCTCAGGTCATTGGGGTTCCGAGGAACAGTTACAGGCTTCTACAAGGTGTCTCAGCTGGTCCAACAGGTTACCTAGTGGGTCCAGATCTGGAGAAAGTGCAAGCCAATCCATTTGAGGTACCCCAGTCTCCAACAGCTGTTCTCTAATGATGCAACTTTAGGAGCTTAAGCACTGTCGTCCATGAAGATGAAATTAGTCTTGTGCTATTCATGCAGATGAGCCATGACTGGATTAATGATGTTATTCAAATAGTAGAGACTGTCACTATACCATTCACAAGATGTAGGGCAGTTCTGTATTTACTAGACACACGTGCCCACACTGTAACACCACTATCACCAAAGGTTCGTCTGGTGACAACAGTGGCTGATGCATAGCGCTCTCCTTGACATCTCCAGGATCATTGGTGGCCATCAATTCTGCTTAGAATAAACTGACTTTCATCACTAAACATAGATACTCCCTGGCCCATGAAAGACGATGATGCCTGTGCAGATCACACTTATAAAACAGACAAATGGTCTGACGTGACACTTGGGTGCCTCTTAAATGTCCTTGAAGTTGTGTGGCATTCATCACCTGGTTTCGCAGGTCATTGTTTAAAATAAAGCTGTCACCAATGAGTAATGTAGTCAAACAACACCCACTTCTTTGCCTCTCTGTGACTCTTCCAGTCTCTCTGTATCTCTGTAGCAACCTGCTGAGGACTCTCTGTGACACTCAGCTCAGTGGCCAATTCTGACTGAGAGCATCATGCTTGAAGCCTTACAATAGTTGGGTAATGTTGATCAATGGTAAGGTGTTGTCTTGGAGGACTGTTTAAATCCTAATTGAAATTGATCCCCTAAATTTATTTGGCGATTCAGAGATCAAACACTGTTGGGAATTTTACCATTAAGCTATTTGTTAGAGAACAGCAAGTTCTAGAAAAAGGACTGAAACACTGAACAGTTGGAGATTAAGAGATGGTCTCATTTAGTACATTAAAAAAAGTTAAGAAACTTTATGTTCATCCTGAAATTTTAACAAGAAGCCAAATATCCCTAACAGTGAGGCTTCAAGCAGGATGCTCTCAGATGAAAGGGGACACTGAGCTTAGAGAGTCACAGAATGTCAGCAGGTTGCATCATTGTTACAGAGAGACTGGAAAAGTCACAGAAAGGATGTCCATTGGCTACATCACACACTGTCTATCTGTGGGATGGTGGGACAGCCCCATTGTGTTTACTCAGTGAATTCCTATGTGTAATTGGTAATTGCAAATTATCCTGTTGTATTCTGCTGTTTGGCCACAAGATTTCACTGTTTTGAGAATCTAACTGATGTATAATAGATGATAAGACATGTGACTTGGACCTGTCATGTGACAGAGACATGAGAAAGCAGCAGCCATTTTAGACAGTAGAAGTGATGAGACTGAGAGATCAGGCAGAGGACAAACGCTGAGCTGCTACTAAGATCTCCTGACTCTTTGATTCCATTAACTGTGACCGGCTCCTGTTGAAAAAGGAAAGTTCTGCTGACTGTGTTGATGCTGTTGGCAAGGAAAGCACTGTGATGGAACAGACATTCTGCAGGATTCAGAGACAGAGGAGTGATTACCATCTTGGATATCAGACTCCAATGGAAGGGACTCTCATCTTAGAGCAGTATCTGTCTGCAATTTCAAGGTAGACCTGGGTCAAAAGCATGCACGCCGACTAACCTAGAACTATTTCTAGGCCCGTAGTTAACTTAGTTAGGGCCAGTTTTGGTGCCGGGCCATAGATTACTATTCAGAAACAGTTCCTGTTTCGGGACATTGAAGAAGGTTTCACATCAGTACTATTACTATTGCAATCTGTTCACTGGCTATACCCTGAATGCAATACATTTAAATCAATATATATATATCTATATATATATAATAATATATAAATATATATATATATATAATATAATATCTTTTGGGAATAGCGGGTAAAGCTAGTTAGGTTGTAAGCTGTTGTGCTACACCACAAGCATGCCATTGAACTACAACACTCACAATTGTTCCTGTTGTGTATGGTATTAAAAGGTACATGGTGGTCGGCCTTGCCGAGCTCGTGCGTAGGTAAGCATAACGTGTATCCAGAGAACACACTCCCGATGGCACGCTGTGTGGTACAGGGGCCTTAGTCACATCTTTGTACATGTGTTTTTAGGGAATTCGTTGAACACACTTTTCCGGCATCTTTGGTTGAACTGGTGCTGGAGTCGTTTTCCTCGTTCATGACTTCACTGTATTCTGGAAAGCCCACCTCAATACACAGCTTCCAACTTGATGTAGCAGGCACGACACAGCAACTGTTATGGACGGGGATGCGATGGGAGATCATCCCCTGGCATCAATGGTGCTGGCCCAAAGCCAAATTCAGGATACCCCTACCATGCCCACCCAAGTGAGTTATGTCTCTTTAGGGCTGCTACTGCAATCTCTTCCCAAATTTGATGGAAAAAACATGACGCTGCAGGACTGGACTGAAAGGGTGTGTATTGCAGTTAAAGTGTGTAAACTAGCTCCAGTGCTGGGTGTGGAGATAACCTTGGGGGCCTTAGAGGGGGATTTAGATGGACAATGATGGTATGGCCCAAGTCTGAGAGGGACATGCTGGAGAAAATATTCTCCCTGCTGGAAGTATCCCAAGGGGGGCGTACCAAGGTAGTGCACCTGCGAAGCTACTTCTTCAACTGGCCAAAAAGAGAGGGCAAAGAGAGACCCTCATGCAGTACTCCAATACTGCCCCAAAAAAATATTAAATTTAAAAAGGGTGGTGAGATCCATTGGCCCAGGGGGGGCCTTACCGGGAAGTCGATAAAATTTAAAGACCAGTACATAGTGGGATGTCCAAAAAATTCCTTAGGGAAACAAATAGCAAGAGATTAACGAATGGTGGCCGACCTGATGTTTTTTAGTGTCTACTTAGCCACCATAGAGAGAGAAGAAGAATCCATGCCCATAACTGTAAAGGCAGTAAGTAATGCTCAACCAAGCAGAAGACCGTGAGACTCAGTCTTTAACTGATGTTGTTCAGGATCTGCGGACAGAGTTGAAAGGATTTCGGCTGGAAGTGTCCCAGATAAAGGCAGAATGGCCACAAACTTCAGAAATTACCTCAATTTCCCACAGCACCAAATTCAGGACAACCCAACAGCAGGGTTCCACCGAAAGAGGTCCCTCTGGTGTGTGGAAATCTAGGGAACCCATCTGCTTTGCTTGTCAAAAGTCCGGCTATATCGCCAGAGAGTGTCATGAACTTGTGGGGCAAAGCGAATTTAAAATACCACCCCATGGTATGAGCCCCCACGGGGACACAGAAGAAAAGGGCCATTTGTGGGGGAGCCAAAAACTTTACACCAGCAATTATGGAAGTGATTTGAAGGCCAAAAGTATTTTTGTCTGTTGTTTCAGGGCCAATTGCCCCCTGTCCCCCTGGAGTTCTTTGAGAGACAAATTAGACACATGAGGAGCTAAAAATGGCAGTGTCTTTTGGGGCGACGCAGCCAAAATATGGATGGACATGAAAAGGGATATCTGGATTTTAGGTTGACTTTTTTGGGACGGGACTTTGGGAAAAGGTTTCATGCTGGGGGATAATCCACCCGGGAGGGGATGGATGTGATGCGGGGTTTTGAATGTCCCAAAGGGGCCTTATCACCATCCTATTCTAAAGAAGGGCCAAGAATTGGAAAACAGGACACCACCACGGGTAAAGAAGGTCCTACAACAGTGGCGGGGAGCTCAGCTGGGAAGGCCCCAAAGGTTGCCCATTGGGCACGTAAAGGGTGCCACGAAGGCCGGTCAAGATCCTCATGGAAAGAACATGGAAAAAATTTTGAATGGGCTTAAGTCTTGTTGAACCAGCCCACAGGAAGAGTCACAGAACCGCCCTTTTGTGTTTGGGCCCTTGCCCCCATGAAAAAATGGGGTGGTACCTGTGGATCCCTTTCAATTCATGGACAGCGAGTTGAACGTTCATGAAAATATCCTGTTAGCTGAAATCTATGTTCCCGGAAAGGACATCTTTCAGCAAGAGGATTTCACGCTACAACCACGACAAGATGTTGGCCTGGACCTAAGCAGTAGTAGTCCGGCAGAGGGAGCATCTGACAGTGAAATGGAATGGCCGAGTGATCATGGCCCTGATGGGCGTTGACCGCAAGGTCCTAACTCAAGGGCAACAACAGCTGCTGGAAGATACCCTTTGGGAATTTCAGGAGGCGTTCTTGAGACAAAATGAAGACTTTGGGTGTGCTTCGGGTGAGCATGAAATCACTACTTGCAATGCGATGCCCATCATGGAATGGTACTGGCAAATCCCACCAAGAGGGACCAAAAAAGGGAAATAATGGTGACCAGCATGCTGGTCAAGGGGGTCCAAAAAATAAAATCCCTGGCTGCTCCCGGGGTATGGGAAAAAAAAGGAAGTCTCAGGTTTTGTGTAGATTTCAGAAAAAAATGAATGCCAAATGGTCCGTGATGCCCATCTTTTTTTTGGGGGTTGAAAGCGCTGTCTATTTTAGGTGATACAAAGTTCTTTTCGACTCTCGACTTGGCCAGTGGATATTTATACTCCACAGGTGGACCTCAGTAGAAACAGGGGGAAGGGTGATATATTTTTACAGTCGTAAGAAATGAAAAAGATTTGTAATGGGTACGCAGACATTTTGTACAACTTTGCTTTCCCAAGCATACACTCCTGAGGGTGAGAAAATACACATTCATCAGTGCAGTAACTGTCCTGAAAATACTGTTCTGTACATAAAAGATTGCTTCAAAGCATGCCACCCATTAGTACATCACCTTATTATGCCATGATGTACTCCACACAACTTACATATATCTCTGCATGATAAATTACAATATCAATAAAACCATACACAAAAGTATTACTTTATATTATACACCAAGATCTCAGGCGTTTCCGCTCAAAGGCATTTCAGGGCAACACTTTGCCTAAAACAAACAAGCAGGGGCATAGTGAAAGACTCATGGTCCCAAGTGCAAAACCTTAGCTTGGGGCTGCCCATCCCCAGACAGTGGCTGTGGAGCACTACTTTATAACAACCGGTTTTCTACTTGGCGTGATAGATGTTTGCAGTGTAATGTGCTGCGGAAAATTATTTCTACTTAAAGGAATTGTCCAATAGAAGAAAATTCATTTGAAATGAATTCAAAAATTCAAAGAAAACAACTTATACTGCCAAAGTGTCTGTTCCCTCTTCTCCCCCCCCAAAAAAATAAAAATAAATAAATAGATAAATATTAAAAAATATTAAACTGTGCCTTTGTTTTTTGGGTTTAGTTTTTGTTGGACTTTACACTGAACAGTTTAACAATACAACACATACCAATACCATATAGTGACTAATACCACCATACTGTCAGTGACCAAATCAATGTACCAAGACCAATATTACCAATAGCAACAATATACAAGGACCAAATATACCGCACATAACACTCCATAATGACAAACCAACCCAAACCCTTTTTGACCCAAATCAATCTACCCCAAGACCCAAAATTACCAAAACCCTTTCCAATAACATGGACCCCAAAAATGCCACAACATCTGACAAAACCCCCATAAATAATTGATTAAAAATTTTGATACTAAAATTAAACCCTTACACCCAAAACCATATTACCACCAAACATGGCTCTGAGCCAAAAAAATTATTTTCATTGCAGTCATTTAGGGGTCACAGGGATGTTTATAAGATCATTCTCTTTTTTTTCTTTCTCTATCTGGTCCCGACCATTATGACGTATTCTCTGATGGGTGTCACTCACTTACACTTTTCTTCTCCGTGGGTAAAATGCCTTTCAATATGCAATACAATTCATCCCTGAAGAATTTACACCCACAAAAATGTTAGATCCCCTTTCCAAAACTCCCCCCCCAATTCCACCTCTACAAACTACCCCTCCAAAGTATCTCAAAAGGAAATAAACCCCGCCTTGGAAATGCCCCCAGCCCATTATTTGCCCCCCTTTGTGCCACCCGAGTGGAAAAACATTTTTATAGTAGTCAGCCCCCCCCCCCCCCAATTAGGCAAAAGATAGGTAAGTTAGGGCCCTAAAAAAAAGGGCAATAAGTGGGGCAGACCCTTTCCATTAAGTAAAGCCCCCCTTTGAGATAGGGTTCCCCTCAGGAGGTAGGTATAAAGGCCCCCCCCCCTATAGGGAATAATGGGTCCCCCCGTAGATTTTTGGTAATAGGGTCTCCTCCAGTAGGTAGTTACGTAAGGCTCCCCCAAAAAGTAGGTACATAGGCCTACCGATGGGAAGGTGGCTATATAGGATCCCTCCAGTAGTCGATTTTGTTTACTTCTAGAGGGGGTCAACGGTCCCCGGGGCCCTTTGGATCCCGGCTGTTTGCCTGGGCTATAAACCAGCGATGCAGCTGTGTGGCAAGGGAGTCAGTGAGACAGTTTAGGTCCGAATATATGATATGACTTGACCTGGAAGAACCTGTTTATTTTTTATTTTCAGGTTTCAAGGGTCCATTGAATTTGGAAAAAAAATTGGTGGTTCAAAATAACAAATTTCCCAACCCCAAATTTAAATTTCCTTTAGTGGCATATTTTCTGAAATGAGGTAACTTATAGTGGTTTTCAATGGCACTAGTACTCCATGGGCTTTTGAAGAGTGACATGAGGCCCAAAATCATTCTAACGAAAGTCACATGGCACTCTTTTCCTTCTTGCCCCGCAGTGTGTCCAAACATTAGTTTATGATGATAGATATTAAAAGGGCTTTCTCACTACAAAGGGTTAAATTTTAACAAAAAAAGAGACCCGTTAAATTTAAGACTTTTTTTTAAATTTCAATTGGTTTTTTTCCCCAAAAAAAAAAGAAAGATTTTTTTTTCCCCCCCCCCCCCCCTTTCCCCCCCCCCCCCCCCCCCCCCCCCCCTCCCCCTTTGAAAAGAGATAAATTTATGTGTCCAAAACCCCTTTAATTGGGAAAGGAAAGGAAATTCCCGAACCCTAACCCTTTTTAAATTACATCTTTTTTAACCCAAAGGAATTAAGCCCTTCTTTTTTAATGAAAAAAAATATAACCAAATTTTTTTCAGTCCTACGCACCTGTACCCTTAATTCAATGAAGAGATAACATATCCTGCACTTGTCAGAGTAATGGCTCAGCCAGATGCTGAATATGCTAATCACTGCCCAAAGAACAAAACATAGTTTTAGCCCGAGGGTGAGCTAATATGCTGGGTTTTCTCAGTTTTAAAAAAAATGCTAAAAGAAAAAAACAACCTTTAAGAATTGCCATACTCGGGGGAAAATTGATTAAAGTGTTTAAAATATATTTTTCCCAAATTAAACCCCTTGGTTTAAGGGTTTTAAAAATTTTGGTTTTTAAAACCCAAAAAAAATTACTGAAAAAAGTACCCTCTTTTATTTTTCATGGGCCCCAAAAATTTACCTTTTTCCCCAAAAAACTGGACATACCCACTCACACCTGTACCCGTTTTACAAGCCCAAAGGGCCCGCAGGATTCGATTTTCATGGGAAACCCGTGGGGAGCTTCCCCCTGCCCCTATTTTTACCCCCACGGGGGACAAATTTTCGGATACCGAACAAAAACCCTTTTGGATTGCCTGTGACTTCCCCAAAGCTAGGCCCTTTTCCCTAGAGGCACCAAACGAGAATAGTGAGGACAGTTTAAAAAAAAAAAAAAAAAAAAAAAAAAAAAATAATATTTATAATATATAATTTTTATTTATATATATATATATATTTATATATTTTATTTATATTTTTAAATCGGGTTAAAAGTTTTTAAATTTCTGTTATTTATTTTGGAAAAAGTTTATTTAAAAAAAAAACACTGACTAAAGTCCCCTATGGTGACAGGGAAAAAAATGTAAAAAAGTAAAATAAGAAATAAGTAAAAAAAAACAAACATTAAAAATATAAAACATGTCCGCTTTGCTTTTCCCTTTACAAATGCCAATAGCCCCAAAAATATCACAAATAAATATTTATGTTTGGTGTCTCCTCATACGTAATAATCTAGCTGTTAAAGTCATGTTATGAGTGCCGTAAACAAAAAAAGAAATAGAGACAGAAATGTGATTTTGTTCATCAAGCAGCTTATAAAATGTAATAAAAAACAATCGAAAAGTCATAAAACCACAAAGTGGTACCAATGAAAATGTAAGTTTGTTCTGCAAATAAAGCCCTTATTCAGCTCTGTATGCAGAAAAATAAAAAAGTGATAGTTATCAGAAGATTATGATGCATAAATAATGTTTTACACAATAAAAATATGTTTTTTAAAGTGTGCAAATATCAAAAACCATATGAACTGGGTATCACCATAATCATATCCACCCACGGAGTAAAAATAACATACTGCACTGCACTGTAAGATGTGTTAAAAATAAAAATACTACCAGACTTGCTGAATTTTCTTCATCTTACACCTCAAAAAACGGATTTAAAGGAAATCAAATAAGTCTTGTCCCCTAAAAATGGAACCGATAAAAAGTCAACTCTTCCCACAAAATAAAAGCCCTTACACATCTCTGCACACAGAAAAATAAAAAGGTTATGGCTCTAAAACAATAGCGATGCAAAAACATGTTTTTTTTTAAATAAAAGTATTTTTATTGTGTAAAAGCAGTAAAACACAAAAAATATATCCCTTTAATCAATTCAATCTGCTGAGTAAAGTTAACAAGTCATTTATACCATATGGTAACTACTGTAAAACTAGTTTTAAAACAAATAAAACAATACAAAACTACCACTGTATTTTGTTTATTCTGCCTCCCAAAAGCGTTGATAAAAAGCAATAAAATATGGATATCTAAATGGTACCAATGAAAACATCAACTTATCTAGCAAAAAGTAAGTTCTTATCTAGCTCTGTATACAGAAAAATAAAAAAGTTATTGCTGTCGTACTACGACGATTTATAAAAGCATTTCTATTGTGTAAAAGTAATAAAACATAAAAACTATCTAAAATTGATATCATTGCAATTGAAAACCCAAACCAAAAAGTAATGACCCTGTCATTTATAGCAGGTAAAACGCTGTAATTTAGCCCAAAAAACAAGGGGAAAATTGCCTTTTTTTCTCATTTTCATGCCCATTGCAAAAAAAAAAATTTGGTCCCCTGTGGGCCCCAAAAATTGTGTAATATAAACCTGATGAATTTTTAGAGGGTTTGTTTCCAAAAGGGTTTGTTTTTTGGAAAGGGTTTTAAAAACTGTACTGGAACTTAAGCCTTTGCAAATGTTTATGGTCCCAAAAAAATCTGCTTGTAAAAGAAAAATAGCTCTCCTCCTTTTTTTCCCCCGTAAACGAGTATTCCCCCATATGGGGTTGAAGAACTGTGAAGAAATTGTGTAATTAATTTTGGGGTCCTTTTTTTTTCAAGGATTTCTTGTGAAAATTAAACATTTTTAGCTAAAACTGAATATTATTGGAAGAAAATAAATGTTTTTCATACCCTAAAATTTTTAAAACCCTAGGGGTTGTATACTCACTTCCCCCCTGAAAAATTACTAAGGGGTGTAGTAACCTAAATGAGGTCTTATTTTGGGTGGTTATAAAGTATTAGCACCTTAGGATGTCCGCAGACCTGAAATGGTGCCTAAAGAAAATGAAATCCAAAAATCCAGTAGGTGATCCTCCTATTCTGTGGCTTGTGGCTAGATTCAATAATGTGTGTAGGTTTCGGTCCCTAAATGGACCTTTTAAACCCCGAATTTTTTAGTTTTTTTTTTCTTATTAAATTCTTAGTTTTTATGGTCCCGTGCATGTTGTTACTGGGTGGAGCCATAAAAGTCAATTTTCCCCGCCCTTTGTGGGCGCCAATTTATTTCCAAGGGTTCCAAAGCTTCTTAGTGGGTTTATTTGGAGAAATACAGGGTGGTTTTTAATTTCAGATATCTTCAAAACAGGTCTGTACATTTTTGAAAAAAGTTTTTGTCAGACAGAGAGGTGGCAGGTCTTTCCTGGAGTGGAGAGGCACAAAAATTCCCGGCCCAGGTGCAGCCAGCAAAGGGACGTCGAGCAGGATCACTCGGTGAGGCCACAACTGCCCGTCATTAGCGGCCGTGTGTGACTAGCAAAACCCCAAAGGGTTTTGATTGGTTGATATCACCCACTCTCCCGATTGATCTGCAACCCCCGCCCAGAGTCGGTGGGGAAAGTCAGACAAAAACCCCTTGTTTGGC
>JAODAL010040153.1:0-37206 GCA_025379985.1 Phyllomedusa bahiana
CGTGATTGCCAACATGGTAGTTTGGCCCCCCGGGTTTCTTATTATTTTTACTCATAAAGACAACCCCGGGCCCATATAGATCAGACCTGCAGGGCCCCTTGGGGCCAAAAGGGGAAAAAGGAGCCAAAACCCCCTTTTGGAACCCCCTGGATGGCTGGAAATGCCTTTTTTGAACCATCTGGGGGAATCCCTTTTTTAAGGGCAGGGTTTGCTTAAGCCCTCCCCATTTTCATTCCCATTTGCAGGCCACCATAAATCTTTTGCCGGGATTCAAGTGGCCCACTGGCTGTATGTTTGCGTCTGACTTTGGGACCCCTTTCCTTCTAATATATTAAACAAACTGCACCAAAATGTTGTGGAAATACACAACGGATGTAAAAACTGCATATGAACATAGTCTTTGAGAGCTCCTGCTCCAGTGCATCAGTTCTCATATCCCACCAAGATAAAATAACTACGATATAGAAGCTCAGTTAGACTTGGGGCAGTTTAAAAGATTTTTTTTTCAGCATTATAAACTTTGAAATACACGCCCCTTAAAGCATTATCTGCCCTCTGCATTTTTGTTGATCACCCCCCTCCCCCCTTGGGTTGCTGGAAATCAGTAAAATCAGTTGGGGTTTTTCTCAGTGCTCCCCTTTTTAAAACCTCTTCATTCTGTCTTTTACAGCCCAATTTTGAAAGGGGGCAGCAAACAAAAAAAATTGTGAGGTCTTATATCTAGCCCTTTAGTGTTGTCATTCCTTTTGAGAAAAAATCACATTAATGGGCAGTGATTGGCACCATTTGTCCTCTCACAAAAACACCCACCAAAAAAACTAAAAACAAAATTTTTCCCTTAAAAGACTCTAAAAAGGAAGGGGGTGATGAGGCAAACCCCTTTTCACTCCCCCCATTTTTTTTACCCTATCTCAGTGGGTTGGTGGGCCCGACCGAAAAGGGTGGCCCGAAAAGGGTGGCCCGACCGCTCAGTGACTAACCCATATGTTTTTAAATTGATTTTTTTTAGATAAAGCTTTATGATGTCTCAAAATTTAAAAAAACAGATTTTTTTAAAAAAACAAAAATTGTCCCAGTTAGAAATTTAGTTTTTTTTTTGTGATATTGTTGCCCTAAATTTGGGCAATGACAATCTTTTATGAGCACTGCACCGGGGAAAAACAACGTTCTACAAAAAGCTCCCTTTTCCTAAAACCGCGATTTTTGCATCTTGATTCTTGTTACTACTTTATCGGTGTGGTATTAATTGTTTCACTGTCTCTGTTTGTTTTTTTTTTATGTTTACATATTTTTACATGTTACATTTTTTGTCGGGGCCAAAAAAAAAAAAATTTTTAACGCCCAACCCATTTCCCAGCCCATTTTTTAAAAGTGTTGCTAAAAGTTTTTAAAGTGTTGATCCAGGGGGAAGGCAAAAACCCAGGGAGGTAGGGACCCAAATTGACCTAAATTTGGGAAAAAAATTCCTTCCTGACCCCCAATCTGGAAAATTCGGAAAAAACCCCCGGGAAATCAACGACCCCCCTCTAGAATCCTGACCCTTTTTCCTTCAAAACCCCCTTACCCAGCCCTTTAAAATTTTTTATGTTACCCACGCTCCAGAAATGCATCCAACCCCCTTTTTTGGAACTTGTTAGTAAATTTCACCACAACTCTTGGCAGGGATTTTCCCAGTCTCACCCCCTTTTCAGTAAAGAATCCCTTTTTGTTTTATGTTAAAAAAACTTTTTTTTCCTCGAACGTAGAGGTTGCCCCCTTTGTTCTAGTTTCCAGTCCTGGGTTTTAAAAAAATTTCTTTAGCGGTTCTATATTGGCCCTTAATATATTTAAAACATTTATTATGTCCCCCGGGAACCGTTTTCCCCCTTTTTCTTAAACTAAAAAACCCTTTTAAACCCTTGCTAATCTTTTGGTTTTTGCAGTCCACCCGGCCCTTTAATTTTTTTTGTTGCCCCCCCTTTTCTCCCTGTTCAAGCTCTACAATTTTTTTCCTTTTGGCACTGGTGCCCAAAAAACTGTTCCCAAATATTCCATGTGTTGTCTAATTTGTAAATTTGAATAGGGGGGAAAATTAATTTTTCCACATGTTTTCCCTTTCCCCCTTTTTTTAAAAAAACCCCATAAACCTATTAGCCTGGCAGTGCTGCCGGGCCATTTGGCTGCTACCAGTTAAGTTTACGGCCACTAGGATTCCCAAGTCCTTTCTCCATGTAAATTTTTTTACCCAGTTTTTTTCCCCTTTTAAACATGAAATTCATGTAATGGTTTTTTTTCCTCCCCATGTGCTTTAACCTTGCATTTTTTCAGTTTTTAAAACCTCATCTGCCCCCCTTTTTCGCCCAGGCCCCCAAAATTTATACAGACCCCTTTGTAATAAAACATTATCCTCCATTTTGTGGTTTCCCTTTACAGAGCTTAAGTATCATCTGCAAAGATCGATATTCTACTGTGAAAACCCCTGGTAAGATCTTTTATGAAAATTTTTAAAAGAGGATGGGGCCCCAATTACTAAAGAAAGGTGGTACCCCCCCCTATTTAAACGGGGAAATCCGGGTCTGAGTATGCACCGTTAAATTACCCCCTTTTTGTTTTTTTAATCAGTGACCCATTTTGTTTCCCCACTTCCCACACTTTTTCCCCCCGGTCCAAGCTTTTCCCCTTTTTTACTTCAAACCCTTTTTTTTGGGGAAAAACAGTACCCAAATGCTTTAGAAAAAACCCAAAATTATATGACACCCCAAGTGCCTCCCCCCGATCCAGTCGGGAAACCAAAACCTCCTCATAGAAGCTGATGAGTTTTATTTTGACGGGAAATTTATCCTTCATAACCCCATGCGGGAAACGGCGTTATACATTTTTTTTTCAGTGAGATATTTCCAGGGATAGCATCCCCTAAGAAAACCCTCAAAAATTTTTACCTACAAAGAGGTTAAGTTCCCCGGGCCCCTGTGTTTCCAGGTTTACTTTTGGGGAAACCCCTTTTTTTGAATTATTGGCCCCAAATTTTGGGCTATGCCCCAAAATTCTTTTGGGGAAACAAAACCCTGTTTTTTTCCCAGTCCAAAAAATATTAAAAAAAGGGGGGCATATCAAAACCACATTACTTAATCCCTTAGGACACGCGGGGGGGTTTTCCCGTCAGGGCCTGGAGATTTGTCTATTTTAATTTTCCCCTAAGGGGAAAGCTGCATTCTTCCGGGGTTAGAAAAGAAACATTTAAGTTGGGATTTACCCCCTCCCTTTGCTCTCAAACAGGAAGTTTCTCCTCCTGGTTTTAAATTTCGTGGAAAAAGAAAATTGTTTAATGGGTTTTTGTTTTTTTCTTTTCCCCCCTCTACTGTCTCCCCTCTGTATTTTTTTAAAAGGGGCCCAACATTTTTTTTTTTTAATCTTTTTTTACTATTTTTTATTGTTAAAAAATTTTTTTTGTTTAGTTTTACTTTCTATGGGCAAAAAAATGTCTTTCTGTCTCCAGCTTTTTTCTGCCTTTTCTTTATTTTACACACTTTATTTTCTTTCCCTATATCTTCTTGCCCCCTCTTCACGCCCCCCTGTTTTTAGTAGCTTTAAATTTTTTTTTTTGTTTTTTTAAATTTCCTCCTTTTTAAACTTGTTGTTCCCCATTGGGTTTTTTCCCGTTTTTTAATTTTATTTTTTTTCCCTATGGTATTTTACCTCTCACGTTCTAAGATGTTTTTAAAAAATCTCCCTTTTTTTTTTTTTGCTATTTTTAAAAAACCTTGTCCCCGTAATTTCAGTTTAGGGCCTCTCTAAGCAGGGTAAAATTAAACCCCTTTCCCCAAATTCAGTGTTTTTTTTGGTCCATGGGCAAAAAACTTTTTATTAAGGAAAAAATGGAAGTTTTTTTATATTATGTCACTATTCCCCAGGTTTCCCCTCAAACCTGATCCTTTTTTTTAAATCTGTCAGGGTCTATTTTGTCATTTTTAAAATCTTGAAGGGGCCCCCTTTCCCCTAGTCCGTTCCCCGCACCCCTTTGGGAAAGGTAATTTCTTTAGTTATAGACAAAAAACCTGTTTCCTTTGTGGGGTAGTTTCAGGTTTCCGCCCAGTTATGTTGGGTAGTTAAAGTCGGCCCCGAAAAGGGAAAAAATCATTTGATTTGATGCCCTTTATCTATTTTCTGAGGGAAATATCTTTCCCATTTGGGTTTTGTTATATTTTTTTGGGGGCCTATAGCAAGGAACCCCCAAGAAATTTTATTTTCGGTTTCTTCCCCCCTGTTTATTTTCCAAAGGGGATTTTCCCCCCTGTTTCACTACCTGTACCCTTATCTTCCCGCAGTGTTGGGCTTAGACAGGATTTTACTTTAAAACAAAACACCTCCCCCCCTTCCGGGGTTTTCCGGTTTACTTTTAAAAAAAACGTAACCCCGCAAGGGTTAAACCCCCCAGTCGTAGCTTTTTGTCCAAAACCACGTCTTTAGTTTTTTCCCCACTATGTCATTTTTTTTCTTCTGCCAAAAATTTAAAACTTTTTATTTCATTTATTTTGTTGCTAATCCTGGAAATTTGGTTTAGCATGCAATTTAGAGATTTTCCAGTTTTTATTCCTTTTTCCCTTATTTTTTTTTAAATATTTCTACCCTTCCCCCACTCCCCCCCCTTGGGTTTATTTAAATAATTTCCCCGTCTCTATCTTCAAATATTTTTGCAGCTTTTAGTGTAGTTTTCCCCCCCCCAAGCCCCAGTTTTAAAAATTCCTCCAGCTTTAAGCCATTTTTTTCCCCCCAAAACGCTGCACCTCCCCCTTTAGGGGGCAGCCCCCTCCCTAGCCTAGAAACCTGTAGCCAAAACAGAAGTCAACCCAGTTCTCCAAAAACCCAAAAACCCTCTTTTCCAAAAAACCAAATTTTTTAGCCACTTATTCCCCCTCTCTAATCTCCCGCTTTCCCCTCTGGTGTTGGCCCGTGGAACAGGTAAAATTTCTGGGAAATTTTTACCTTTGGGGGTCCCTTGCCTTGACCTTTTTTGCCCTAAGTTTCCCCGAAATCATTTTTAAGGAAAACTTCCCCCTACCCCCTAAACCCTTTTTTTCATTGGGGGGCCAAAGTGGGGCCATGACAGCTGGGTTCTTACACACCCCAACCCCCGGGAATTTTGTCGCCCGATCAATTTTGTCGGGAACCCCGGGGGCCCCCGGGGGAAACAACATACTGTTTTGACGGGGTCCCGGGGCTTTTTGGCAGGGTTACCCTGTCTGTTTCCCCCCAATTTAAAGGAGTCCCCCCCTTTTTTTGACCTGTCTAGGGCCCGCCTGCACTCCTTTTTCCCCACCTTACTGGACCCCGGGGAGGGGTAGTGTCTTGCTCAGCAATGAAATTTTGGCCCACTTTCCCCCCCATCCGCCCCAAACTTGCAAAAAATTTTTTGGGGTTTCACCCGATCAGGACTAGCCTCCCTGGGCACTCCTCCCCCCTACCCCTTTTTTTCTAAATGTTACCCCGGTTTGCTGCCTCATGTTCCCCTTTGGCCCCCCTCCATGTACCAACCCCCCCTCAGCTTTTCACCTGCGAGTGAAATTTTCTCAGTGAGCAGTAAAATCGCTTCCCAAATTGGCAAAGGATTCAGTGTCGCAAAAATTGCTCATTTGATCCAGGGACGGGGTTTTTCCCCAAAAGTGCAGTGTGCACCCCCATTTTTGACAGCAGTATGCCCCCCCGAAAAATGTTGCTCAAGGGTGGCATTTCATTGCAAGGGGGGCACTGGACAGCATTGTCAAAATTTGGAAAAACATGGGGATGGTTTCCAAAAAAAAAAGAAAAATTAAAAGATACAAATATGGGGATTGTTTAATACTGCCCTTTCAAAAAGCTCAAATCTAAAGTCCCCCCAAAATTAAGTCCACACTTTGGGGAAAAAAACACTTAAAAACAAAACAGAAAACACTCGCCTCGCTCAGAAAACCTCGCTTTAAAAACCCCCTTATCTTTTTAAAAAACCTTTTGGGTCCAAACAGCCCGCCGCAAATCTCCTCTTAGAAGGCAAGGCTTCTGGGGAAATTAAAAAGGGGGTTTTTGCGCTTTCGAAAAATTTATAGTTGAAAATGAGGGGAAACCCAAAAATGTAAGGGATGTTTCCCTCCTTTGGGGTTTCCATTTAAATAAGTTTCTATGGTTTAGAGAATGGGCTTTTTTTTTAGTGCTTGGGAACGAAGGGAGGCTCTGGGTGGGGGTTAAAGCCCCGGTCCCACCCCTGGTCGGGATCGGAAACGCGCGTCCAAGGGAGATGAAAGGGAAAAAAGGTGGCAGAAGAAAAGAGGAGATCTTTCACGAACCGCAAGGGAGTGGTTTGGGCGACATTTGCTTTTTCCTTTCCCAAAGACAGCTGAGATCCCTTTTCCCCTTTCCCCCAGCTCAAAAAAGATTAATTTTTCGTTCCCCACTTTGGGGGGGTTTTCTGCCCGAGAGAAGATTTTTCCCCGTGGGGGGAGAAAAAAAACTCAAACCCCCATTTTCACAAGCCTGCCTTTAGCAACCAATTTTAAACGGCTGCCAAATTTTTGGGGAAACGGAATTAAACCCTTTAAAGGGGGGTTTTTTTGCCATGAAGTAAAAAATTTTTTGGGAAAAATGCAAATTAAATTAAAAAATTTTTCCAAACCCTTCAAACTTTTTTTTAAGATTCGGTACCATTTTTGTTTTAGCGGGGTACCTTAGGGGATCCTTGTTTTTCAGCCGTCATAGGGGTACAATTTAAGGTGAGAGCTCCCCAGTCTTGCCCACTTTCTCAAAAACATCCCTTTTCCTTTCAGTTAGCTATTGTCGTCTCTTCCCTGTTTGTTTAAACCCAGGGCCTCTAATTTCTGAG
The DNA here is from genome assembly GCA_025379985.1 of Phyllomedusa bahiana. Classification (NCBI taxonomy): domain Eukaryota; kingdom Metazoa; phylum Chordata; class Amphibia; order Anura; family Hylidae; genus Phyllomedusa; species Phyllomedusa bahiana. The sequence continues at coordinate 6,830 of JAODAL010040153.1, forward strand.
CGAGTGTTCAACCTCAGGGGGCGCCCATTCTTTCCCCCTGTCTTCTGGGACTCTTTAGAAAGAGGGAAAAAAATGCAAATTTTAAAAAAAAAGAACCAATCAGGTTTTGTTTCATTGGGGACAAAAAAAATCCACTTTTTGGGTTCCCGGAAGGGATTTTAACCTAGGGCCCCCAGGGTATGTTCACACGGCTTTTGGGCCCGGTTTTGGGTGAGGTTTTTTGGGGGCGTTTTCCACTCCCAAAACCTCACCCGGAAAAACCCCGCTTCTTCAGAAAAAGGTTTTTTACGAGGTTTTGGAAAAAGGTTTTTTACCCCTCCCCAAAATTTAATAAACCCGGACCAAAAAACCCCGCCCTTAAAAGGGGCCCCAAAAAGGCGCCGAAAAAATGACCCCAAAAAAGTCTTCAAAAATTGACATGATTTTCAGCACTTGCAAAAAAGCGTTTTAAAAACCTTGTTGTGTTTTTGAACTACACGAGGTTTTACATAGGAACAATTAAATGGAACTGGGGGCGTTTTGGAAGCATTTTTTGGGCGAGGGTTTTGGGCGAGGAAAGCTCCCAAAACCTCGTCCCAAAAAACCCCCCAAAAATCAAAAATTTAAAGGGGGGTGTGTGAATATGGCCTTTATGTTGGAAAACAAATGCATAACCACTCGCTAAATTGTAAACTTTCTCACAGCTTCCAAAAATAAAAAAGACTTTTTTTTTTGACTAGAGTGAAACACACTTTTGGGAAAAAAAGGGATGGGAATGTCAAGGCCTGCTGGGTCAAATGATATACAGGCCAAAAAATATCACATGCCCCCCCTTTTAGCCCTTGGAAAAAATTAAATGGACAAAAAAGGGATGAAAAACCTTTGTGGCAAAACCCCTTTTTTTGTGGTCTTATTCTAATAACGCTGTGTATTATATATTTTTTATTTTGGGGGATTATTAAAAGTGGAAAGTGATCGTGTTAATTGGGTTTTTTATATTTTACACTGAGGAACCCGTGCAATATTTCAAATTTTCTAGTGAAATTTCTCAAAATAAACAGCATTTTAAAAACCCGTCCCCGTAGATTTCCTAATAAAAAAATAAATTTTTCCAAAAACCCCAACCCTGTGAAAGCAGCCTAACGCTTAAAATTTCCTTTTCCCATTGGCCAAAGAGAGGCGAGTATTGATTAGCCGATGGCAAAATTGATTAGCTTTTGTTTAGAGTCTTGTGAGCCAGATTCACAAAATCCTTTTTTATTGATAAATTTTATCCGCATTTAAAACCTTTTTTTAAAAAAAAATTTTAACTGTAAAATTGTTCAGTCAGCTTTTTATTTTTTTACTTTTCCAGTCTCAAATTAGAAGGTTCTGTGATAAGTTAAACCCCCATAAAGGAGTTGTTTTTTTAATTTAACAAAAAAGGGAAATTTTGATCTATAGGGCTTTAAAAAAAAGAAAAAAAAATGAAACCTGTTGTTAAGCCCCCTCCAAAAAAAAGCTCCCGATTTCGCCCACCCAATAAAATCCCTGGTCAAATGGTCATGTGGGCACTGCAGCAATTACTTACCCCACAGTTCCTTCCAGTATAAAAAAAAAGTGACTGGTTTAAAGGCCGTGATGTTGCAACAGAGGGGCTTTTACAGTAGATTAAATTTCCCATTTTTTTAAACACCCTTCCACCAACACTGCACAGCCCTTTTTAAAAAAAAAAAAGCCCAAACCCCTTTATTTTGTATTTGGTGTCAGGGAGGACAGGAGTATTTTATATATGCATTGAATTACCGAAAATTTACACTGTCAGACTTAAAATTCCCGCTGCCCTGCAAATGGGAAGGGTTTTAGAATATTCCCATACGGGCTGTGTTAAAAACATGTTGGGAGTTTTCGTTTTTCAACTGCATTAAAAAAACCGGGAAGCCCAAATTTAAAAAGCATGCTTTTTTTTTAAAGAACCCAAAAATTTCACCCGTGTTCCCCGATTTGAATTTTAAAAACCCCCCTGAATAAAAAAAATTTCAGTAAGGGGGAAAGTATGAACACAGATTTACTAGGTTTTTTGTAAAAAAGGGTTTTAAAATTTTTTTAATTAAAATCACATACCTTAAACTGTAACAAAGAGGTAAGTATCTGTAGCGCCAACCCAAAAATTGTTAAAAAGTAAAATTTTGTGACACTAAAAAGGGGTTTAAAACCGTATGTGGTGCCTAGCCTTTCCATTTATGACTTTTATTGGAGCATGAAATTATAAACTAAATGTACCCACTGTGACCTTTGCAGGAGTTATCATGAAAAATAAGAAAAATGCCCAGGTGGTAATTTAGAAGTCCAGTAGTGACAGATAAAACTCCCAAGGTCTGAAAATGGGAGAAATGGCCCCATTTTTTCAAAAAAGAGGGCCAGAAAAAAAACAAGCAATCAGGCAAAATACAGGTTCGCAATGGTCACTTTTAAAGGCAATTTTAAAAAAATAAAGCAGGGTTAAACAAATTCATTATACCGCCTCATCCCCCTGTACAAATCTAAATTTTTTAACCCAAAGGGCAAAAATGTAAAAATGGGTTTTTGTTTTTAAGCATATACAGATTTATATTCCATGGAGTGGGGAGTTTTAGCTTTTTATGTGGGGTTTACTAAAGTCAAAATGTTTGCAGGGGGCTCAGTTTGTCAAACACAATTCATAAAATTGCAGTTATCTATGGTTTTACATACCTCATTATCCTAAATGGTGAGAAAAAAAGCCCGAACCCCGGCAAAATTTCTGGGGGGGCCAGCCCTTTGGGGGGGGGCCCTTGGAAACGGGCATAACAAAAAAGGGGGAAAATTTGTTTCCCGGGCCCTACATTTCCCCCGCAGGGTTCCACAAAAATTTAATATTACATAGCCCGGGGGTTTTTTTGAATAAATAAATTTCCACCAAAGTAAAAAAAGCTCTTGGTTAGTATGGAAAAACCCAAATTTGAAAAAAAAAAAGGTGACAAAAACTAACGGATCTAAGCAGAGGATCCATTCCATTATATCTGGATAGGCTATATGAGAATGGTTTGTCTTATTTACAGAACCCTTTTCACACAGAGTTTTCATGATGCAGAACAAATACAGCCCCATATATAACAAATCCAGCTCCTCTACCTTTGTATCTATTCTATGTACAATTTAAACCCAAAAAATTGTTTTCCCGTTGCTTCCTGTATTTTTTATAAAGACCAAATTTGGGTCTGGGCCTTTTTAAGAGAAACCTTCTCCCTGACCCAGGTTCATGCAGAGCCGTTTGATAATACTTGTGTTTTCGGGTTTTTTTTAACCCCTTCCTTTTAACCCCTAATTTTTTTACATTCATTTTTTTTCTCCTCGCCTTCCGAGGGATAAAATTTTTTTTAATTTTTTCTTATATAGATATTTTGAGGGGCTTTTATTTTGAAGGATAAGATGTACTTTCTAATGGTGTCATTCTTTGTACCATATAAAAGACAAAGAAAAGTGTTGCAAAATGTGAAAAAAAGTACTTGCGGCATGTTTGTGGGGGGTTTGTGTTTACTGCATTCGATCTGCGATATAAAAGATATGTTATCTGTATTCTACAGGTTGATACAAATCTGGCAATTTCCAAAAATTTTAGGGTTTTTGTTATGTTTTTTACCCCTAAAAAAAAATTTCCAAACATTTTTTCCCTTTTTTTAAATTTTTTCTGCACTTTCCCTTTTCTGTTTTTAGCCCTTTTTTTTTAGTTTTTGGTCAAAGTTTAGTTCAAAAACCAAAAATATGCCCAGTGTTACATTTGGGGGACCCCTTGGAAAAACCGGTTTCAAAATTTCTTTATGAACAAAAAACTCAAAAAAACCAAACCCTGGGGGCGGGCAAGTGCTTACCAAAAAACTGAACGTTGAATAAATACCAGTTTCCCAGTATGGGGAAAAAAACCATAATACCACAGTGGGATTGCCAATGAAAAAATTAAAGAAAAAAACAACCCCTCACACCAAACTACTATTCTTAAGGGGGTTTATTTTTGTATTATAAAATTTACATAGGTTAAGATTTTTATAAGTGCCAGTAAAATTTTGGGTTAAAATAAACCCCCAGTTGCTTACAAACCCAAACAAAGATTTCCCCTTTCTACTTGAATTTAGCAGGTTACCCAGCAAGTCCAGGGCCCAACACAAATGTATATTTATTTTTTTCCCATGGGAAACTTAAAACTCATCGTTCTAATCTTAAAACACTTAAGAACTTTTTTTATGTAAAACACTTACTTCATACACACTATTTTAAAACCTGTTTTTCCCCTTAATTTTTTTTATCCCTTTTATTCGAAGGAAAGCTCCTTTTTATTTCAGTTGGGTTTGGAACACCCCCTAGGGGGGAGTTAAGTTGCGGGGGGGGGGGGCTAACCTAGGGCCTGTAACTTTTTAAAAAAATACGATATTAGTATAGAGGAGAAGGGTTTATGGGAAAGGATAAGACTAGTGTCAGACAAGGGAGTATGTATTCCCAATGAATTGCATATTAAACTGGGGGGAAAGGGGGTTTTATGGGAGGTGATAAATGGTGTTGTTTAATGTAACACCTTTTCTTGTCTGTTTTGGTGAGCCACGCAGACGCAATAATATGAAAAAATTAAAAAGGGAAGTCAACAGTCGGGGAGATACCCCATGATACAGTAGCGGAGGCAGGGTAAATAGGGAAAATTCCCCGCTATGGGATGGTGAACTTGTTGAAATTTTTGTTTGGGAGATGGTGAAACGGAAAGCATAGCAGACATATTTTATTGTGTGCGGGAGAGTGGGGGGGGACGGGGGTTTTTGGGGTTTTTTGATGGCTAATTGGTGAGCATGAATGGGCGTGTACCTTTAAATGTATAAAAAGGGAAATGGCTTAGCCCCAAGGGGACGGGGCCCCTCTAACCCCTGATGAAGCCAGTTTAGTTGGTGAAAAAGGGGGGAGGTCGCATGACATTTTAAATTGGATTTTTTTCACCCCTTTTCTACAAGTGTACCCTGGAGGGTATAAAAGGGAAAAAACCCTTTTATGTTTATGTCCATTAGCTTAGGGGTGATGCCCAAATAGGAGGCTTGGGATCCCCTTTTGGAGTTAGTAAATTGTTTTTATATAGGCTTTTCCCGTTAATAGGTGGTGTTCCACCAGACTGATAATAAAAAGGGCTATTCCTTCAGAATAGAAAGGGATAAAAAAAATGGTTAGAAATTAGGTTTTTTAAATAGTTGTAAAAAGAGGTTAAGTTTTTTAACATAAAAAATTTACTTTTTAGTGTTTAATAATTGGGAACTGATAAGTTTAAGTTTCCCTTTGGGCAAAAAGTAAATATAGTGATAAAAAATCAGTCTCTTTTTCTCTTGCGAGATTCCAATTTTTTTGGAGACTATTCAACACAAAAGCTGTCACCCTTTACTCCCCAGTATTACAGGGCAAAACTACAAACTGGAAAAAGATCAAATATGACATACTAGTTGATGTTTTGGCCAAGATATGCAAGCCGCAAACCCACGTCAAGGGTGCTCCTTGTCTTCCAATTCCCTACACTAGCTTCACTGGTAACTTACAAAAGAAAATCACAGACAAATGGGACATTCTTTACTTAAAAATACAAACACAAGGCCGTACTCACAGTTATGAATTCAACTGTAATCTAAGCACTTCTGTTTGGGTTGACCCAAATCGATTTTTTACAGAAATCACCAAAAGATCAACCATATTAGTAACCCTAAAAAGGGTTACTTACATTTTTTTTTAAGGGGCTTAAGAAGTTAACTTTTTGGGCCCACTGATGTTCTTATTACAGCCTAACTTCCAATCTGGCGTCCTGTTCGACATCACTTCTAGTTCAGTCAACTTAGGCAAAAAGTTATGGTAACCAGACATGATGTTGGAAATGGTTACCATAACATTGGGTTTATAGGGAAATAACAAAGTGACACCCAGATAGACTGGGAAAGGGAAGTTATGCGCATTTTAAAGGGGGAATCGGTCACAGGGGTATATCCCCCCCCTTTCTGAGGACAGAACAACAGAAAAACAACATCTTTTTTCCATCTTGCCCCTTTATTCTGTAAGATGCTTATTTTTAGAGTATTTTAAACCCAAATCGGGCGTGTTCACCAGAGGATAGCCAATTTTTCATGACAGGTTACCCCCCCACCAAAGGGTAACCCCGCCCAACTTCAGTTTTTTAACATGGTTCACCTATTCAAATAATAGGGATCATTGTGAGATGGGCGGGGGTACCTCAGTGGGCGGGCATGGAAAAAAAACTCTTCTGACCTTTCCTGGCTAAAAAAACTGAGATTTGAACCTTTAAAAACTCTAAAAAACTGCACTTAAAAAAAAGGGACACAGCGCTGAAACCATTTCGTCACTACCTTTTTCGTCCTCACAAGGGGGGGATAAATAGGGGAAGTTCCCCCTTTGGTATTGTTTTGCCAACTGGGAAAAAACCCCCCAAAACTCCCTTTAAAAAACAAAAATTAAGCAAGGGGTTGTTTTGCTTATGGTTTGGGGCGGAAATTGGGGAAAAAAAAAATTTAGGTTTGGGGACCCGAAACCCGAAACTCAGTTGAGCCTATGTCAAACTGAACAGGACTCCATTCAAGCAATACTAATTGTATTTAAACAAATTGGTGTCCATAGACCTGCATTTAAATTATAGGTGTATTATCAGCACATTGTTATAGATATAGTTATAGTTTGTAAGAGCAAATAAAGACGGACGTCCATCCAGTTCATGAAAAATACAAAACAAAAAGATACCAGCTCACCGTCAGTGTTCCACCCCTGGACGTGCACGGACAGACTGGAAACGAGTCTCAGGTGATCCAAACAAACGAAGAGGAAGTCCAGCTCCAGACCAGGTAAGTAGAAAAATATGAAAATAGCCTTTACTTCAAATGCATTAAAACAGAGTCGACATAACCATGATGTTGTTGAAAAGAGGAAGCGCTAACGCGTTTCGGAAAATTGTTCCTTAATCATAGCGTATACAACACGATAAAACTTTCCTTTAAATAGACCTATATCCGGTCACATGTGCTGGGAAGGATAACTTTAACTTTAGAGGAGGTGACCATAATAAAAAATTATTAAATAGGGAAACATGGTGGATTTACCAACTAGGTTCACGTTATCCAGCAGGTATGAATAAGAGGCAGGATGTTTTCTATCAATATTGATGTTGTTGTAGGTATGGTCTGTTTTATATGTTTGATATCTGAAATTTTAAACGTTTATTGGTATACCAGAGATGTAAGGGTTAATGTTATCCTTCCCAGCACATGTGACCGGATATAGGTCTATTTAAAGGAAAGTTTTATCGTGTTGTATACGCTATGATTAAGGAACAATTTTCCGAAACGCGTTAGCGCTTCCTCTTTTCAACAACATCATGGTCATGTCGACTCTGTTTTAATGCATTTGAAATAAAGGCTATTTTCATATTTTTCTACTTACCTGGTCTGGAGCTGGACTTCCTCTTCGTTTGTTTGGTCCATCCAGTTTAGCCTATTACCTATAGTGTTAATCCAGAGGAAGGCAAAAATGCTCATGAGGTAGAAGCCAATTGTCCTCCTCTTAGGGAAAAAATTCCTTTCCGCCTCCAATCTAGCAATCAGAATAAATCCCTGGATCAACAACCCTTCTCCAGAATTATATTCACTATAACTTGTTATATTATAACACTATAGAAATGCATCCAGACTCTTTTTGAGCCATGACAAGTTCCTTTGGCAGAGAGTTCCACAGTCTCACTGCTCTTACAGTAAAGAATCCGTTTCTATGTTTATGTAGAAAGTTTCTTTCCTCTAGGCATAGAGGAAGCCGCCTTGTTCTAGATATAATCCTGGGTATGAATAGATTTTGGAAGAGATCTCTATATTGACCTTTAATATATTTATACATATTTATTAGGTCTCCTCGAAGTTGTCTTTTCTCTAAATTAAACTACCCTAATATTAAAATATTATTAAATAAAAATACAAACATGTAATAATAAATGTTTAAAACAACAAGAGACGAAAACAAACACTGACAGGTATGCCGACAAATGGGAAATTAACAATATATAAGACGTATATAGTTCACAGTCATCAGAACAACAAAATAATCATCATAGTAAACAATGTAAACATACATGAGGAAAGAAATAGGTAAAATCATTAATAAGTATTACCCATGGTAGTAATCTCCACCCGTGGTACCAACTGCAGAAAGCGCACTACATGCTCAATTTATATGATTCACTCCCTATTACAGGCCCCTCCTTGTGTGAATAAATCAAAATTGCCGCTTACAATTGCCTACAATATTCTTGAAGCCTTAACTAATTTTTCTGTTGATGGAGCTGTGTGAGGACTTTTTATTTGTGGGATAAATGGTTCTTTGGTACTGCTATGGGGCACATAAGAGATTTAGATAACTTTTTACTCTTTTTGAGATGTGGAATGAACAAAAAATTCTGGCATTCTGGCATTGACTTTTATTAATTTATTTTTGCAGCGTTTACCATGCAGGTAAAATACCATGAGAATTTTATAGATTGGAGTGATACAGACATGGTAATACTTATTATTTGTACCTTTTAAATTTTTTATTTTCTTACAAAATAAAGACAACAAAAACAGTTGTGAATGGGTGATCCACTTTGTTTTTTTATTTTTGTTGTAGGGTCTTAATATACAAAAAAAAGTTGTAATCACCTCTCCTCTTACTTCAGAACCTGCACTACACCATCCTTATTCTCTGCCAATCTTTTGCTATCTTCAGGTTTTCTTCCAAATAGGACGTCACAGATTTAGCTTATGATTTGCTGCACTGCCGGATGTCACAGTTCAGAAGTGAACAGCTCCAAACGGTGACGTCAGACAATGGCACATGACTGCTGCAGCCAATCAGCGGCTACAACGTTGACATCTCATGCTGAAGAGGACTGGAAGAAATCAGAAAAGAGTGAGGACGCCACATGACTGGAGTTAAGATGAGAGGTGATTATAAGTTTGTTTGTTTTTAAATTAAGCCCACCACGACCCTAAAACAAAAATAGAAAACAAAGTGGACAACCCCTTTAACAAAATAAGACCCCATTTTGTGACTAGCACTTAAGTCCAGATCACTGTAAGTGCAAAATACAGACCATTAAAACTTTTCTACAAAATACCATACTAAAGCCAGGTTTTAGTCCTTTTCCAGACATTGGAAAAGAAAGAGCTCATTTAGGCAAGATAAGAGAATATTGATCATGCACGAGTCAGCTGTTGTTAGCATTATTAATGAAAACTATAAGAAACGTGTGCGCAGCATCCAGGCGTCTTCATTTAACTGTGTTATTTAGAGGCTAATCATATACAAGATAAGGTTAATGCCGCAGACAATCGTCTGTGCAGGTTTCAGTATCAGACATCCAGATTCCTCACTCCTCTGGCAGATCCATGGCCTTGCTAATACCCGCAGGACTACTCCTCATTGATTATTCTGCCTTATTTAAGCTTTTAAAGAAATTGGTGTCAAGGAACACTTCAGATTCATATTGAAAATATTGGGAGGAGTGGTACTTATTAATTCAGGGCGAAGGGTCATTGATTCTGGGTGACTCAGAACCTTTCACATTGTTCAGTTGTTTCTGGAGACAAAAATAATTTGGGAGTAAGTCTGTATATTGTGGATGGTGCCGAATATTAATGAACTAGAAAAATCCTACTGTTACTATGAACAAAAATGTTGATATTTGGGTATAATTTATGTTATACTTATAGGACATAACACCACAATAAGTTATTTCATAAATTCTTGATAAAATGATATAAAAGTGGTTTACAAAACATGGTCGACAGAAATACCATAAAGGGTTTACCTATGGTGCTCTGAGAGTACCAACAGTATTGCAGTAAAGCTCCAAAATATTGAACCTCCAGCACCACAAACTATTTTAAAAACATATCCTTTAGTCCATATTTATATTAAAATATTCAGGGTTCTCCATTCCATCTGACGCGTTTCCGGCGATAAAACGCTCTTTCTCGTAGACTCATTTTATCACTCAAAACACGTCAGATGGAATGGAGAACCTTGAATATTTTAATATAAATATGGATTAAAGGATAGGTTCTTAAAATAGTTTGTGGTGCCGGAGGTTCGAGATTTTGGAGTTTAGCTGCATTGCATTTGCCTGTGTCCAATGGGCTTTTCCTTCCTTAGCACTAGTTGGACATTCGGGGGTCACCTCTAAGAACCACAAGATTTAAAATTTTGGTGAGCACTAACTTTTTTCTTCATATTTTGATTCCGATAGTAATGCTGCCAGTCAGGGTAATTTTATACTTTGTCTGTTTTAGTTGAAAGGGTTTCCCAGTAGAAGGAAATCCATCTAAAGTGGAGCAAGGGCTGAAAAAAAATTTAAACTTACCTACTGCATCTGTCCCCCCTGCTGCAGCTCTGAACCTCTTTGGGATCAACTCCTCTTTCCTTCCAGGCTTTCATCTCGAAACACTAGAGAAACTTGTGTCCTATTGACATACAACGGAGCACAAGCCTTGCTTGTGTACTCAGACGAGAAACAGAAGTGAAGTGGAGCAGGAGCTCTGGAGCAGTTGCGACAGGGAACAGGTAAGTACGTAATTATAACTTTTTTACTTTTTTCCAACCGTAGCCCCATTTTAGATTGATTATTTACCAAATGACAACCTCTTTATGTCCTTACTGACATTTTACGTAAATTTATGTCATCATGCCAGTAAGGATGTATGGAGTGGGCTCACTCACTGACTGGCATCCTCTTAATACGTCAAATTCATTTGGTGAACAAAGTTTGCATTTAGTCCCTGAACTTAACCATGTTGGGCAGTCACGTGGGGCCACTTTTTACCATACGTGACAACCATTGAAAGTGGACTCCAGGAAAGCGTAGTTGTGTGGAGGCAAAAGTTTTTGAATGTGTCATGCCCTCTTTTGACATAACTACTGGCCATTCTTTATGTGCCACATCATGTTTTACACACCCACTCAGATCAGCTTTCCAATGATAAGAAAGCTGATTGACTGCTGTAGAGGAAAACTATTTGGCGCTTCATCACCACAGCTGTCAGCTTTCCTTTGCTACTGAGAGCATGGGGTGATTCCAGGTAAAAATTCCCTACACCTCATACAGAAACTTTTGGGTGCTGTGACGCAGGGAGCCACCAATGGTCTGTAAATCCACACATGACACAGGGAACAGCACAGAAAGGTTGAGTGAAGGAAGGCCACTCCCGCAGCCCCAGCTAGAATATATAGTATATCTGTGGCACGGCCCTTCTGCAGGCAACCAGGCTTCGGGACAGTGTCTCATGACACATTACCCTGGCACCAGTGGTGTAGCTACTGGGGTCGCAAAGGTCACAGTAGCGGCCGGGCCCCTGAGCTAGGGAGCCCACAGGTCCCTTTACCACATACTGCATAACTGTAGCTGTGCTGTTGGGTCGCAGATCAAGCGACGGGCAGGGCTTTGTGTTGGGAGTAAGTGGAGCGCAGGGGCCGCAGTTACTGCCAGCAGCATACAGAGCCGATCTGTTGAGGAGTGCAGTTCTCACATTCCCACTGTAGCACTCACCGTCCTTCTCTTTTCAAAAAATCTTCCAGAGTTTCTGGGAAAGTTTGAAAGTATGCTGTTTATTCAGTTTTTTTGTGAGGATGGATGAACAGAAATTTTATATTCTAGCATTTTTTTTATTATAATTTTTCATTTGCAGTGTTTACCCTAAATATTAAATAACATAATCATTTTATAGATTGTATCCGTATGGACAGGGCAAAACCCTTTTAAGTGTACTTTTTCATTTGTTTTTAGAAAATTAAGTGCTTTTATAGGGGTAAAATGGGTTTTGTTGGGTTTTTTGTATGATCAAACATTTTTACATTTATTTTTTTTCTTTCACACTATGGAACTAGACTAAATGAAAACTTGATTGCCTTTATAATACATAGCAATAAATTACTGTATTGCAATGTGTTATAGTCCAATATCCTTCAGGTAAGAGCATACCCAGAGGTCTTTGTTTGTCCTTTGGCTGCTATGGCAACCATTGGCACCCAGCGATCACGTTTACAGGTCAATAGTTATACAGACAGAGCCTTCTCCCTCTGTTAACCACCTAGATGCTAATATCAGCAACAACAAAACATTTTACCTAACTTTAAACTACCATTTCATAAGGTTTTATTGGAAGTGCACGGTTTACACATTTTTTACTGGACTTGACATAATACTAATAACCTGAACTGCCGATTTAAAAGAACACACTCACAGTGCACTTGCAATAAAAAATCATGAAATGGTAGTTTAAAGATAAGTAAAATGGTAAGTTGTTGCTGATGGTAGCACACTATTAAATAAGGCTAACTATAGCTATATACATCAGAGTTTGATACATTTTGACATGTGGTTAATTAAAATAAAAGATAGTGCTTAATAAATAAAAGCTTAAAATGTTGTAGCACTTAGAGGATAATGTTATAGATATCTTAGTATGTATTACTTTGTAAAAATGAAGTGGCCTGACAAGAGTAAAGGAAGGGCCATGTGAAAGTGAGAGGAGTGCAGTTGCGTTCAGAACCGCTATGTTTGAACTTTTGGGCAATGGTCGGAAGTCGGATTGACTTGAAGGTGGATAGGAATGAGTTAAGCTAGACATTATACATATTAAATAAGCATATTTTCAGAAAATTGTATAGTGGTATGCAACGATGTAACAACTGAACTGCCAAAGTTTTAGATTGTGTTTGTTGAAATGATAATACTGTATGTTGTATAGAAGGATGTTATTTAGATACCAGAGGCAACATATATGAAATTTGTTGTTTAAATGCCAAATTTCATGTGCATAATAATAGTCTAGAATGTGCCTGATTTATGAACCCGCTCTACTGCGGGTCATAAATCAGGTGCATTATAGCGCTTGTACGACATTTCTGGCTCAGGTAAACAACTTTGAAAGTGGCTTACCTGTTCCAGCTGTCATGCGCCTAGAAATGCCATAGCGAAGTTATAAATCTATAAATCTATGAAGCTATCATACGGTTCTAGTGCGCCTCGCCTCCCACACGCCCCTCGAAATCAGGCACATTACAAAGTGCTTCTTGCTCTAAGTAATGTGCCTGATAATGGCGTGCAGGCCATTAAAAAATGTAGCAAACGGGGCTGCGCCTGATATCGGGCTGAAAAGACCCAGATATCTAGTGCAGTCCCGTTCATACATGTCCCCCCAGGTGACTGAAGTAAGTTTAAAAGGCACAATCAGTTGATTACCAACATGCTTGACAAATGGAGCATATTCCCAGAAACGTCATAGGTGTGTTGAGGAGGAATCAGCTATTCGGAAGTTCGGCTCGGTTATGAAGATGGACACTGTGACTGATGTAATATACTTATTAGTAGACTGCTGAGATCAGATGGTGTACAGGTTATGTGCCTAAATCTTTATATCATATTAAAATTATGAAGAAATGCCATGTTTGAAATGTCTTATTAAAAAGTGGATGACGCATTGTTTAAAACAATTATTATTGTTAGAGCAGTTATTTATGACAAATGGCATTTGATTTATTTTTTTAAATGCTATGAAGTGGGGTATGGGGACCCCATAACGCTGTTAGCACTGCAACCTATAAAGAAGTGAAAAGGCATAGTATTACAGTGGATATAACCACATAGATGCAGCAGTGCCTATTGACCGTGGCATCTAAGTAATTAAATGGCTGGGATCGGAGCCTGCTCCTGCTGCGGATGATGTGGGTACAGCTTTTCAACATTCACCATCTGAGTTCTGTACATGTGTGATGCCCAGGAGATTTGCCAACTCTTCCAGGAACCCGGCAGGACTCTTTTTTTTCCCCAGGAGTCTCCCAAACATTCCAGGAGGATTGTCAAGAATGCTTTTTTACCTACACGGTTATCCTTTATCATTATAATGTACATACTCCTGTATTAAAAGTAGCTAATGATTACTACTAGTGTTGAGCGATTGCGTTGGCTATCGAGATCGATCGATAGTCGATAGTCGGCCGCTATCGATAATTTTACGATAGTGATGCGTCGATTATGAGCGATGACCATTAAAGTCTAAGGGAGACAACATCACCTTCATTATTACACAACCCAAACAAGGCTTTAGAAGCTGAAATTAACATCCACAACATCAAATGGATATGCTACATCTAGTCAACACACTTAGGTTATAAAAGTCACACGAGAAAAAAAAAGTCACAGACCATTTCACTATCCCTGCTTGTACCACAGCCTGACCCTTAACCTGCATCACCCACAAATTGAAAATGCCAGAAGACAGTATGATTGAACCGTCCATCTTACTATGAACTGGACAGTGAATATCCCTGTCCTGGAACGCAGCGATGAGCCCCAAAACCTGCATGACCCCCACATTAAAAAAGTGCCGGAAAAAAGGAGTCCTTTCAGACCACCATTTTAGTTTCACTGGACATTGATTTATCCCTGTCCTGGGCCACAGCATGAGCCCAAACCTACATGACCCCCTCATTTAAAAAGTGCCGGAAAAGGAGTCCTTTCACCACCATTTTATTTCACTGGACAGTGACTATACCTGTCCTGGGCCACAGCATGACCCAGGCGGAGTTAACAGTGGGTGCCTGTGAAGCCCCAGCTGGCGTCCGTCAGATATATTAACACCAGTTAAAATGCCCTGATGACGCAGCAACGAAAACTGTCGAGCTGAAGCAGAGGTGCGGAAGCGAAGTGTGTGAGAACTCCAGCCTTCCTCATAACAGTCAAACCAGTTATACGCTTGTCCTCCGTAGAGTGTGGACCAACTTGGGCTTCACTTGGAAATACTTGTGGTTAACGCGTCCTGTTACACCCAGTGCCCTTTTTCTTGGCATTCCTTTTCTCATTTTACTCAACATGCTGAGGAATGGTCTCTGTACTTTGTTCTCTGTCCGTGCTCCATTATCCATGTCCTCAGAAAAACCTACATCTGTCAAGTTTTCCTGTAACCTCCCTTGTACAATTCAGAGGAATTTTTTTTAAACAGCTATTTTGTACATGCAAGTTTTTAGTACTTTAATTCTAGAAACACATTTTTAAAATTGGATGGAATCCCACCATGTCTTTGTTTTCTCTTTTTTAATTGTATTAAATGGTTTCCACAATAAAGGGATTGATATCTATATAAAGAGATCTTCTTGCAAAAACATTCATTTTGCAATATGGTCCATTAACCAGTGTCCTACCTATGTCCGTTTTCTATCTGAAGCACCATCACCCTTGAGCTACTCTTGACCATGTGAAGAACAAATTCTGTATAGAAACAACATTTTTAGAATAGGACCTGTAGTATACTGCATGGTCACAGCAAAATGCCCTCCCAAAAATTCAAAGCAGGGACACTTGAGCCACTTTGGACAATTGTGAAGATCAAATGTCTGATAGAAACAACATTTTTTTAGAATAGGGACCTGCTAGTAATAGCGCATGTCCACAGCAAAAAGCCCCCAAAAATTCAAAAGCATTACCCTTGCGTCCACATTGGACAATAGTGAAGAACCAATGTCTGTTAGAAACAACATTTTTTGATAGGACCGTAGATATAGCTGCATGTCATAAGCAAAATGCCCCCAAAAATTCAAAGCATGACCCCATGAGCACTTTGGACAATTGTGAAGAAACAAATGTCTGTTAGAAACAACAATTTTTAGAATAGGACCTGTATATAGCTGCATGTCACAACAGCAAAAAATGCCCCCAAAAATTCAAAGCATGACCCTTGCGAGCCACTTTGGACAATTGTGAAGAACAATGTCTGCGTTTATAGAAACAACATTTTTTAGAATAGATCCACTAGTATAGCTGCATGTCACAGCAAAATGCCACCAAAAAATTCAAAGCATGACCCATGAGCCACTTTGGACAATTGTGAAGAACAAATGTCTATTAGAAACAACATTTAAGTTCGAATAGGCCCTTAGAATTGCTGCAATTTCAAAGCAAAATTGCCCCCCAAAAATTCAAGCATGCCCCTTGAGCCACGTTGGTCCAATTGGTGAAGAACAATGTCTGTTAGAAACAACATTTTTTATAAAAGACCTGTATATTGCTGCAATTCAAAGCAGCATAACCAAAAAATTTATAAAAAATGACTTCTCACCACTGTTAAAAATTGTGAGGGAAGAAATGTCTACTTAGAAGCCACAATGACAGTACCAAAGGACCATGAATATTGCTGTATCTCACAGCTACATGACCCCACAATATTATAAATATGACTCTCAGCACTATTAAAAATTGTTGAGGGAGAAATCCACTTAGAAGCCACATTTCTGTTCAAAGGACCATAATTAAGCAGTATCTCACAGCAACAATGACCTCAAACTATTGACAATGCGAAACTTCCTTAAGATAAAGTGAGTAAATGGCATACGGTGTTGTCTTCATGAACACCTTGCAGTCCTTTTACAGTCTCCTCACAGCAAAACCAGCAAAATGAACTGTTGGGAAAAGGAAAAAAAAATTGCAGTAAAAAATGATCATTTTAAAAAACAAGTTATCAAGAGGACCCTTTCTGTTTTGAAAAGAAATGTGAAGTAGACCGGGCAACTAATCGGTGACCGTCTGCAATTGGGGGCACAAACATCATCAGAGATCCATGCCTGATTCATCTTGATAAAGTCCAAACGTTCCACATTATCTGTTGGCGAAGCCGGATGGCGTTTGTCTGTAATGACTCCTCAGCTGTGCTGAAGGTCCGCTCAGATATGACGCTGGCTGCTGGGCAGGACAACACACTATGGCGTGATGCCAGCTCGGCATTCGTCCATTTTGGATACCCAGAAGTCTATTGGGTCCGGAACACATGCAAAAACATCGGTGTGTGACGCAGATATCGTGCCCCATGATCTTAAGCATGATCACTTGTTGTGTTAGGATGGTGGTGCCCTGCAATGCATTCGTTGGTGAGAGAGTAAAACAAATATTGCCAGAGGTTCACCCATTAGGGCTTCTGCCCCCGTGCCTGCTGCTGACGCTACGCGCTACATGCACTCTACTGCAGTCACGTCGCTGATGTTTGTTCCACCGTGACATTTTGGGGAACGTGAAGGCAGACGCAACAATTCCCAGTTGATCAATCAGCAAGGTCCTCTATTTCCTGCATTTTACTCTCTACTTTGGGTGGGTGGAAGGAAAGTGCTGAGTTTGTTTTGTAACCCTGTGGATCCAGGAGGGTGCCACCCAGTAACTTGTTGTTCATCTTTGATGGCCTTAATGCGAGGACATTGAGGAAATGGAGCATCCAAGCACTCATGTGAGAGATGGAGCCTTGAGTTCCCAAGCCATCTGTGTCGAGGTGCACAAGCAAACTGATCTTCCTACATCAGTCCACCTCCCGCCTCAAATTCGCGCCAACCTCTTCCAAGGCAGGGACGTCGGTAACAACGTGTCTAAGGAATTCCTCCTCCTCCTCCTTCCTCCCTCCACCGCCCTGCCCTTCCGCACAGCTTCAACACATGCCCTGACTTGCCTAGATGATGCACCCTGAGAGCTGTATGCGACCACCTTTGCACTAAGCTCTGGACCCGAACCACTGCCTAATGAAGACCGATGAAATTTGGTGAAACATCGGGCTTCTGGATTTGACGGAGAGAACGCTCCGTGTCCGCATCGTGTCCTGTCCCTCCTCCGTCGCTCGGCGGGACCTGTTGTTTCCGAGCGTCCAACGTCGACTCCCATGAACAAAGATCACCACAATGCTCAGCTGACAGGCATTGTCCCCCTCCTGGAACCATTTTGGTGGCTTCTTCAAAACAGGCAAGGATGGAGCAGTAGCTCGTTTCATTCACCTTCCTCCACTCTGGCTCGTGGTTCAACACCCCGAGGTCCGTCACCGCTGCTTGTCCAGCCATGTACACAGTCGTACTGCGTAATGGCATTGCGCTGCTGCCAACAAATCGCTAGAGCATGAGGAGGGTGGAATTCCAGCAATTTGCTACGTCAACAATGAGACGGTTGACGGGAGGCCGAGCTCTAACGCTGCAACCGCAGCCAGGCGGACGAAGCAGGGTCGAACGCGGAAGTTGTGAACTCAGACTCGAGCCTTCTTACAGCAGGCATCCATCCTGGTATCTCTTTAGAAATTTCTCGACGACAAGGTTTCAATGACATGTGCCAAGGCAAGGGATGTGATCCCAGCCTACCTATCTTAAGGTCGGCCAGCAGATATCGCCCGTTATCGCACACGCAACCTTGCCTGGCACACGGTTCTTGTTCACGCCACAGCCAGCCGCTCGTCTCGTTGCCTTTAGAGCCGTCCACAGCTCCTTGACCTGTGTGGGACGGTCTCCAAGGCAATTAATTCAACTCGGCCTGGGTCTCTGGGACGTGATGCCACCAAGACCTTGGGGGAAAGAGCCCTGCCCATCCCTGCGGTTTTTGAAAGAGCGTAGCGCCGAGCCTGATAGCCACCGACACCCCCAAGACATTCCACCCAGCTCACCCAGTGAGCTGTCACAGCGAGATATAGCACCTTGGCCTTGCAGGGGGGGGGGGTAATCTAGTCCATGTGTCGGTGGTGAGGATGGACTTTCTGGACACAGATGCAGACAACGCGCTTGAAATTTAGATGACACGTGCGTGGCCAGGGCAGGGACCTTTTCTGGCAAAGAAAATGCCTGCTCGTTCATCTGGTATGGGGGCAGGCGAGGGCCATCGACGTGGCGGAACCCCATCTGTGTCCACCAGATCTGGAAAGGCAACCATTTCCAAGGCCAAAAGCCTGCAATGCCGACTTTCAGGCTTTGGCTTTGGGGATGGTTTGGGTTATAGTGTTCTTCTGACTCCCAACCTGGAGACAAAGGCTGGCTGCTAGACTGGCCGCTGTAACGGCATGCAGGTCCGTCAACGGGGCGGAAGGGAGAAGGGGTAGGAATTGGTCTCTGGTGGTGCTGGTGGTACTCGGCGCGACGGTGGAGGCTGGAAGCGGAGGCTGATCCCTGATCATTACCTCTGAGAGACATGGGCAATTG
Source organism: Phyllomedusa bahiana (assembly GCA_025379985.1). Lineage (NCBI taxonomy): Eukaryota > Metazoa > Chordata > Amphibia > Anura > Hylidae > Phyllomedusa > Phyllomedusa bahiana. Next base: position 25,838 of record JAODAL010040153.1, read on the forward strand.
AGAACTCTTGGTGGTGGCGGAGGAGGAGTAGCGGAGACAGAGGGTGTGACAGTGGGTTGGAGGCCCGGCGTCAGTCTGGCTTTTTGCCAAGTGTTTCCCTCCATTTCAACACATCGCATTCGCTGCATGTGACCTAGACATGTTGGTGGAGGTTAACCACTTGAATGTGCTTCGCGCTCTACATATGTGCGTTTACGGCAAAGCGGCAATGACATCGCTGGGGAATCAGTAGACTTGCTCAAAGAAGGCCCAGGCTGAGAGGCTCCTGGGACCTTTTTGACGGCGAAAGCGAGGAGCGGGTTTTGCGTCTGACCGTCGGGCTGGCGGAATCATATCAGCTGACTTTTGCGACCGCCCGCTCCCGTTTTGTGGCGGGGCCCGTATTGACACTACCCAACGTCTCCCTCCTCATCCACTATGAGCGCTCGCAGCAAATTCTGCGGAAAAGACCAGGATGGATCCGCATGTACCGTCATTCATCATCTCATCAACACAGGTGACTTGGTCGTCCAGACTTTCTGCATCCAGAAGCTGCGGGCTACTAAGCAAGGAGGCACTGCAAGGCGTTGCCGACCGCACAGGATTGTTGCCGAAAGGACCCGGCTTCCTTCCACCTCCTCTGATGGCATCATAAACTGGGCTTCAGAGCAGAGAAAATCATCCTTTTGGCCTCTTGATCTTCTAACATGCCTTCTGACCCAACCGCATTCTGTCCATCATAAAGTAGGTCTTCAGTCCCAATAGATTTATCCTCAAGTGGTGGTACACGAGTTGACATTTGGGGCTGCTTCATTTGACGGATGCCTGATGATGCTTGCATGACGACATTTGAGGCCGTGACTGCGAGACGAGGAGGTAAGACTGCAAGATGCAGTTGCATAAACCATGAAGGACAGGATTGGCGACCGATGTTCGTTACTTAGATTCACAGGCCCTGACCCATCGATGACGAGGCCTGACGGTCCAGCAACTGAACGATCCCTGCATGCGTGTTGTCCGCCCAGCCCACTGGAGGAGCACTAACCAGTCACTTCCGAACCTCTACCTCCATGTGCTACCCCCGTCGTTTCTCTCGCTTACCACCTGCAATTTCGCTCCAAGTTCAGAAATATAAAAATTTGAGAAGGTATGGAATAGTTTTGAAAGTCTCTATTAAAAGACGGCAAATCACAGCTATTCTCAATCCCTCTAAACAAAACAAAATTTCTGGGATTCAAATTTAACTGCAAGGTGGTCTATCACCAAATCTGGGACTGGGGCAACAAGTCCAAAAACACGTATCTTTATGTTTTGGTATACTAAACCATTTTATTTTTGCACTTTCAATCACACCTGTGTGAATATAGACTTGCTGTTTTACGATTTACGTAATACTCGCCGGTCAATGAACAATGCTGGGTGCGCAAGAAGTCAAAAACCAAAACACTAACTGTTATGTTTTGGTACAATAAACGATATTTTATGCACCTTTCAATCACCTGTGGAGAATATAGAATTGCTGTTTAAGATTTTATCGTATATGCTGGCGTCAATGAACAATGCTGGTGCGCAAAAGTCAACAAACACGTAACTGTTATGTTTTTGTAAATAAACGATATTTTTTTGCAACCTTTCAATTCACCCTGTGGTGAATATAGAATTGCTGTTTTAAGATTTACAGTAATGCTTGCGTCAATGAACAATGCTGGGTGTGCAAAAGTCAAAAAACACTAACTGTTATGTTTGTATAATAAACGATATTTTTGCACCTATTCAATTCACCTGTGGTGAATATAGAATTGCGGTTATTTAAAGATCTTTACGTAGATTCTGCCTCATGAACAATGCTGTTGTGGCAAAGTTAAAAAAACACGTAACTTTTAAATTTTTTGTATAATAAACATATTTTTTTGCACCTTTAAATTTCACCTGTGGTGAATATAAAATTTGCTTTTTTTAAAAGGTTTAGGGGTAAAGGGCTGCGCCCAATGAAAAAATGCGGGGTTGGGCAAAAGTCAAAAAAAAATTTAACTGTTATTTTTTGGGTATAATAAAGGGAAAATTTTTTTGCCCTTTTTAAATTTCCCCCTGGGGGTGAATATAAATTTGGGCTGTTTTAAGTTTTTACAAAATTTTGTTTGGGGGTCAATGAACAATGCGGGGGTTTTGGCAAAAAAAAAAAAACACGTAACTGTTATTTTTTGGGTATAATAAACTTTTATTTTTGCACCTTTAAATTTCACCTGGGGTGAATATGGGAAATTGCTTTTTTAAAAGATTTACGTGGTTTCCTGCTCAATAAACAAGGGCTGGGGGCAAAAAAATAAAACGTAACGTAAATTTTTCGTACGATCAGGGTTTTTTTTTGGGCAACAAAAAAACCTGTGCTGACACAAGATTGCTGGAAAAAAATTTTTAACTCCCGGGTGGATATACAACATCCCCGGTGTAAGGGGAAAAAAAAAAAATTTAAAAATGAACACCTATCTGAAATGAATACTGAAAATTTAAAAGGGAGTTTTGCAGCTAACAAAAAAGCCCTTTAAAGTTACTAAAAATTTAGGTTTTCCCAATATAAATTCAGGCGGGGCCCAAATTACCCCCAGGAAAAAATTTCCAATAGCAAACTGTTTAATAAAAAGATACCACTAAAAAAGTCTACACTAAACTTTTTGAACTTTTTCCATGTTCTTTAAAAGATAGAGCTTGTCTGTGTTCGCCCGCGGGGGCCCCCCCGTGGGGGCCCCCGTAAATTTACAGCGATAGATGCTGCTTTAAAATTCTCTAGCTAACTACATAAAATCTTCAAATCTCTAATCTAACTAAATTGGAAGGATCACAGCTAATAGTAGAGGTTTCTCTGTGCAGAAATAGACTAATTTCGCTGAGCTGTTTGGCCACAGGCAGAGCGCAGGTCCTATCCCTATGAGACGCTGAGAGACACTGAGGCTGAAACAGGAAACGCTGTTCTATGTAAAACGAGGTCATGTGATTTTTCCAGCCAATCGCAACCATACACATCCCAGTCATGACATCGCACACACATCTCACCCTGCTCTATTCTGTAATCTCATTTGCTGGCCGCCAAAATTACAGGAAGCGCCGAAAAAGGCGCGATCTTAATAGATGATGCACAGATTTTAACCTTAATTATCGCATGATCTGGAACTTTCGATCACCATAAAAACCTTGCCGATTTCAACTTTGTCGATAAAAATCGCTCAACACTACCGATGACGAAACTCCTGTATGGTTTTCCCCACATAGATCTTGGGGCAAGTACACATGGCCCCATAAATCACCCTTCTGGTTTTGCAATTAATAAATTGTCTTATCTCAAATCTTCTCTTATCAATGGGATTAAAAAATTATTTAGTTTTCCATATAAATGGACAAAATGAACAGTTGCCACAAGGATATGAGCCTACCACCAGAGACTGTAACCATGTTTTTTTTGCTATCTCCCTCAAAGTGACTATGCACAAATTCATCCCTAAGATTTTTTCCTCTTCTATATGTGACACTAGGATATTTAGGAATCACCTCAGAGAGTACTGGATCTGTTTCAGAATGTGCCAATGTCTTCTAAGTATACCTCTCATTTCGTTGGCTCTATCATTGAAGGTACCTATACAACGAATTAAATCAGTTTTTTCCTTCTTCTTTTGTTTACCGATTAATAAATGTCCTCTGTCACTAGTCAAAGCCCTATTAAAAGCCTTCCTCAAACATTTTTTTTAATAACCCCTTGCCTGGAAACGTGCATTTAGCTTAATACATTCTTCATTGAAAGCCTCTAATGTAAAGCAGTTCCTACGAGCCCTAAGAAATTGGCCTATGGGAATCCCCTTTTTAGGGAAGGTGGATGCCAGCTAGAAAAGTGTAACAGACTATTGGTAGCCGTATTTTTCCGAAATATCTTTGTCTGAATCTGCTTGTTTTCATCCAACATAATTTGAAGATCCAAAAAATTAATTTTCTCTTGATGAATTTCAAAAGTGAATTTCATCCCAATTTCATTATCATTGAGACTAGATACAAAATCCTTAAATAATTCTTCACTACCGTCCCCAAAAATCAATATATCATCAATAAAGCGCCCCCAAAATAAAATCCGATCTGTGAATAAGTGTTCAGAAAAAACAATAGCATCCTCCCACCAACCTAAAAATAAATTAGCAAAGCTTGCAAACTGTGCCCATGACTGCTCCCTTTATCTGGTGATAAAAGGTGCCATCAAACAAAAAATAATTATATGTCAAAACAAAATCCAATAGCTGTAAAATAAAATTATTATGTTCCATAAATTGTGTACCTCTTGTATTCAAAAATACTTGATTGCTTTCAGGCCCAGGTCATGTCTGATGTTACTATATAGGGCTTCTATGTCTAAACTTGCTAGAAGTGTACTCTCACTCACCACTAGATCGTTAATTCTCATCACAGTATCCTTCATATCTTTAAGATATGAAAGAAAGCCAGTGACAAAGGGCATCAGTATACGGTCAATATACGTGCTGGATCCTTTTGTTAAATTATTTCTACCTGAGACTATCGGTCTTCCTGGTATTGACACAACCTCTTTATGCACTTTTGGTAATGCATAAAAGGTAGCAATAATAGGATTCACATTTAACATACATTTCTTCTCATCCTCAGTAATTAATTTTTTCACAATACCCAGGTCCAAAATCCTTTTTAGTTCCTTCAAATACTCATTGGTTGGATCTTTTGAAAGCCCCTCATATGTTTATGAATCATCAAGTATTCTCTTAACCATTGCTCTATAATCACTTTTATTTAAGATGACAATATTCCCACCCTTGTCACTGGGTTTGATTATTATCTCCCTGTTAGATTGTAATTCTGCAATAGCTAGTTGTTCCTCCCATTTTAAATTTAAAGAAGATGGTTGTCGTCTAAGTGCTAGTTTCTTTATATCTTGCGTTACTACTTCCACAAACGTATCCAGCAAATTGTATTGTGATATCGGAGGTGTATTCCTAGATTTTGGTTTCAAATTAGTCAAGGGTATATCTAGAATTATGGGGTCTCCTTCACTTTCAATCTGTAATTGTTCAAGATCACCCAATGGTTTTTCCTCTAATTTCCTAAAGGTTTGCTCATCATTATTTTTTCATTTTATGATATTTATGTAAAGCCAACCTTCTAGCAAAGAGATTAATATCTTTTACCCATACAAACTCATTAAATCTGGGCATAGGAGTAAACGTAAGGCCATATGCCAACACCTGTTTTTGATTTTCCGTTAGTCTATAAGAGGATAAATGAATCACTTGAAGTGCTCCGCCCTTTGTTATTTCTGATAATTGCCATTCTCTCGATCCCTCAAGAGAATCCTTGGTTGTTCTAAAAAAAAGGGGATGCATTTGCATTTTTTTTAATTTTTGAATGCTCCTGAGATTGAGTTTGCATTGTGTTATTCCTCCACAAATAAAAAGGGATAAATTGAGAGGTTAGAAATCAGGTTTTTAAATAGTGTGTATAGAGGTTTAGTGTTATACATAATAAAAGTTACGTTTTAGTGCTTTATAGATTGAGAACTGATAGAGTTTAAGTTTGCCTATGGCAAAATAGTAAATATAGAGCCTGTTACAAGGCACAGCGCCAGAAGAGACCAAGTAATCATTCCTATATTGGAGTGGAGATGTAGAGAAAGAGTTTCAAGCTTTATAGGAGCTTCTGACTTGTGCACCCATACAAGCTTTCGTGGATTATCATCTGCTGTATATTCTATAGACGAATGGGAGTTTGAAAATGCTGGGTAACATATTCACACAGATCCAGGATGAAAAAGAGAGGATGATTGCTTATGCCAGCTAGTCATTAAGAGGAAATGAGAAAAACCTGGATAACTATAAATCTTTAAAATTAAAACTATTTGCAGTGGTGTGGGCTAAAGTTTTGCAGACATATTGATGGGACCAAGATTTACAATGTTAGCAACTCGTTTGTTCACCTTGTGTTGCAGAGCGACCACAGGTGGTCACATGATCCTGCCCGTAGGGGGAGTAATGCAGGACACCTGCAAGCTACATGTCACCAAGTTTCTCTGGCCTTGGTGTGGTAAGAGCCATTCGTATACGTGGTCAGCCACATTAAGTTGTTGACATCCATTTGTACTTAGTATGGATGTTTCATTCGACCAGGGAAACTCTTATTGGGAGTAGGCAGTGTGTTGGGTGGGTGTCTACTCCCCATGTTCCAGGACAGGGTTTCGATAGGTCTCTGGATACCTATTAGAGGCCTGCTACTGCAAGGTTATCAGAGGGGTGTGGTTTGCTACCTGGTACTGGAGCAGCAGAAGAGCTGAGGTGAGGTCTCTTTTCCCCCCAGGCTTCAGGGAGCCTGTAACCAATTGGAGACTAGTAAAGTGAGTGGTTGTGGGGCTGGACTTTAGATCCAGACCACAGGTAGAGAGGGCCTCTACAAGTTTAAGAATCCCTGTGTCCGGGTGCCATTCCACTTACCAAAGCAGCGATCCATGAGCTAAGAAAGCCCTGGGATGGGCCAAGATGGCGTCCGAGCGCAAGTGAAGAGTTACATAGGAGACAGCCAAGCTAAGGGCCCCAGAGCAATTTTGGATGGCAAGGTATAGCAAGTTCCAATTCTGAACCCAATATCATCATGGAAAAGAAAATGGAGATGCCAATGCCCTCTCCCGTTACCCAGTAGGCCCATCCCAAGGTCCCAGTGATGAAGAGTTGTAGGACAATATAACGCCGGGTTTTGGCTTTCCTTACCCCAATGCAAAACTATTGGCCATCCAAGAGAGTTAATAGACCTAGAGGATGGTTAGGGGGAAACTGGGCTGAGTGGAGACACTGGTATCAAAGGGACAGGATTTGAGGGATATTTAGGGTAATATAGGAATTTAGGGAAATGTACCAGACAGGGACGCCCTTATTGGGGCGAGCCCCCTGTGCCAGTCAGGTAAGGGGCATAAAAATCTTACCTAGGGTTTCCTTAGGTTAGTCCCCTTAATATTTGGTGTGTTTGAGCTCCTTTTGGGATGTTTTGTGTATGTGTAAACCTGAACATTTTTCACACGCATGTGGTTCTCTCTAATAATATTTGTTATGTTGTATGTCTTCCCTTCATTAATTTTCGCTATCAAGGTAACCAGCAGATATTGTGGATAGTTAATTGGTTCCTAAGAAAGAGTATCCTGGAATTTTACAAAAAATGCTTGCTGTCTTAAGAAGTCTATGACACAGGATCAACAGCTCAAATAATGATGGAAGGGGGTTTTAACATGAAGAGTCCAATTTGCCCATGAGTTGGGACTCATATGGCAAGTAATGATCTCTTCCTGAGAGGTAAGAGATATCAAGCATGAGGTGCATGAGAGAAATGGGCATTTCAGTCTATCCTAGCCATTCCCCCTGCTGCAGCATGAGTATTATCTCCCAGGTGTGTCACAGGGGGTCAGAGAAGTGTGTAGCCAGTGCCGGAACTGCAACTTTTCCCGAGCAAGTGACCAGTGCACTCCACAGGGCCGTTTCTAGGGGTGGGCGAGGTGGGCGATCGCCCGGGGAGCCACTAACGACTAGGGGCGCTGCTGCCACCCGGCGTTCAGCCTCTGACTATGCAAGGCCGTTGTAAAACGGCTGCGCAGAGTCAGTCAGCAGCTGCACACAGTTTCCCTCCTGCCTCCGGATCATTTACCTCCTGCCTTTTCCCTTGTATGTACAGTGCTCAGTAAGCGCTGAACATACACATCAGTGTTGAAAGGGGCATGACGCATGGCTTCCATCAAGCCCCCTGCAACACTGGATCTCCTCGGTCTGCAGCCTCTGCCAGCCCAGGAGATCCCGGGATCTGCGTGACAATGTAAACAGCATGATGACATCACATCACTTACACCATTCACTCCCGTACCTGCTGCGTGAACCACGGAGACGGGACATGGAGAGGTGAGTACTTTTTCTTTTGATTTATTTTCATTAGTTGCAGATGGCTACTACCTGGCTAAATGGGACAACCACCTGGCTAAAGGGGGCTATAACCTGGCTAAAGGGGGCAACAACCTGGTTAAAGAGAGCAACAACCTGGCTAGAGTTGGCTACTACCTGGCTACAGGGGGATACCACCTGGCAAAAGGGGGCTGCAACCTGGCTAGAGGGGAAAACTACCTGGCTAGAGGGGGCAACTACCTGGCAAGAGGGGGCAGCTACCTGGCTGAAGGGGCAGCTACCTGGCTACAGGGGGCTACAACCTGGTTAAAGGGGGCTGCTACCTGAATAGAGGGCTACTACCTGGTTAGAGGGGCAGCGACCTTGCTAGAGGGGGCAACTACCTGGCTAGAGGGGGGCAGCTTCCTGGCTAGAGGAGGCAGCTACCTGGCTAGAGGGGGGCTACTACCACGTTACAGGTGCAAAAAAGCTAGCTACCAGGGGCTACTGCCCGGCTACAGGGTGCATCTACCTGGCTACATGGTGCAAATAACTACCTACAGGAACCTATATAATTACATAATAGCGATCTATATTTCTACTTATTGGCGAGGCCTATATCATTACCTATCTACTAAATAGGGGAACGAGATGCCTACCTATTGGGGGACCTATAAATTTACCTACTTAATGGGGCGCTATACACCTACCTAATTGAGGACTGCCTACCTAGTTTGGGGGTGTACCTACATACTGTCTTAGGGAATTTAACTACTTCCTATATAGGTATACAAAACAAGACTAAAACTTGGTGCATAAATGAGAGCCCCATAGATGTGTGCTTGTACTTTTAGTGTTTTGGACACAAGGGGGTAATTATTACCATTTGGGGTGCTGTAGATGGGGAGTTTGTATAGAGATAGGAATTGGTAGAGAAGTGCTGATAGAGTGAGAAGTCTAAGATGTTTATTTTGTAACATCTATAGTGAAGCGTTGTGACCTGGAGAAGTCATCATGGCGGTCTGGGATAGATGGAGAAGAAAAAGAAGAAGAGAAAGAGAATAACTCTTCAAAGATGTCTCCTGTAAGTGCCTGGATGTAACTTTGCTTATATGTCTGCAGAGCCTGTGTACAACTGGTATCTAGCACTGTATGCCGGTAATACTGTTTGTAGTATAATGGTTTATATTCAGTATTGGCACGGTGTACTATTCATTGTGGTGGTGATATGAGGTCATGGTGTGGTGGTATTATTCAGTAACTATGTGGTGGTGATATGAGATCATGGTGTGCCAGTATTATTCGGTCACTACATGCTGGCGATATGTGGTCTTAGTAGGACATTGGTACTATTAGCTTGGGATTCTGGATGTAGCGGTGTTATTTGGTAACTGTATGACTATTATTTAGTAGTTTTATACGTAGCACATTGTGTTAAAACTTTTTGCATATTTTGGATTTGGTTGATGGTAATGTACTGGGTCACAATGTGACACATTATGTTTTGGGGGAGGGAGAGAATTTCTTTACATCACCCTAAGTGTAATTTCGCCTAGAAATGGCCCTGCCACTCCAGTAGGCAACATACAGTACTTCTAACCATTGCAAATTCTGCTGATTTACAACCTACAAGTGACAGAGGGTTATAAGTACCAGTAAGTGATGGTGGACCACTTCACCATGTTTGCTTTGGTTATGTCCACTCAAGAGCAGACGGTCGAAACCAATGAGATGGCCCTATGGAAACATTTTATACTGGTGTATAGTTGTCCAGCACACACTCAGTATAACACCATACCAGGTGTGTAGCTATAGGGGGTGCAGAGGGAGCAGTCGCTACTGAGCGTTGCGGCCTGAGGGGACCCAAAGTTCTCCTTCCACATAAGACGATACCAGCCTTGTACATGGCACATGGTAGCTGGGGGGCCCCATTTCACTTTTTTGAACTAGGGCCCCAGAGCTTCAAGTAATGCCTCTGTACCATATATTCAACCACAGAATTATCCCCTTAACTGTAAATGTTCGGGCAAAATGGAAGATGTCTTTTCATCTTGATGATACATCCTGAAGACAGAATAAGTAAGAGTTGATCACCACAGATGAGGAAGACATAAAAGGCGTAGAACCTGGTTGCCAGAAAATTGGGCAATTAAAGCAACTGCCAGTACTAAGATGGGATTGAGTTATAATTAAAAAACAAACAGCACATAGAAGTTGCAGTGGAAATGAAAATCCCAGGCCTATGAAGTGTTGAGACACTCCAACCTGAAGATAACCATCTTCAAGATCACACTGGAGGAGAAAGCAGGCACTGTACAAAGTGTTCACCAAAATGTGTTGATACCTTGTATTTGTGTTAACCCCATTCCCCTAGAAGAGCACCCCCACATCAGAAAATGACATCCAAGGAGAGCTGTGACTGGCGGAACATTACTACACCTGGGCTGTTACACCTTGAACCAGACATCAGAACTTAAGTTCTAGAGCCCTCAGAGGAGGTAGTAGAAGAGGAAGACTAAGACAGAGAGGCAACTGTTGTACAGCATTTCCAGTGGTCCACTTTCAGCAAATTACTTGCCCAATATGAAGAGTTTATACTACAGGCTGTATTTGCTGGGATGGTAGTAGATAACTCTGGGGAAGAGATGTAGAGCTGGAGCTAGCAATTTCGATCACAAAGAAGAAATCACTGAAAAGACTAAATTAGCCCACTCTAAAATCTAACTTTGACTTAATCCTTATTAAAAATTCACAATCCAATCCCACTAAAAAACAGCATTAAAGTGCCGGATCTGGTACCCTAAGGATTACACAGTCAATCATCAGGGTTCATCCAAACCTCATATGTATTATCCTATATTTTCCTCTATTGTGCCCTGTCAAAGCAGGAGGGAAAATTGCCCTAATAAGGGCGGCCCCACCTCTTGGTGGCTCACCATATAGAGTCACTGTACTTAGTGATATCTATGCATCAACCATTAACACCCCACTACTAGTGTTGAGCGATTTTTATCTACAAAGTTGAAATCGGCAAGGTTTTTATGGTGATCGAAATTTCCAGATCATGCGATAATTAAGGTTAAAATCTGTGCATCATCTATTAAGATCGCGCCTTTTTCGGCACTTCCTGTAATTTTGGCGGCCAGCAAATGAGATTACAGAATAGAGCAGGGTGAGATGTGTGTGCGATGTCATGACTGGGATGTGTAAGGTTGTGATTGGCTGGAAAAATCACATGACCTCGTTTTACATAGAACAGCGTTTCCTGTTTCAGCCTCAGTGTCTCTCAGCGTCTCATAGGGATAGGACCTGCGCTCTGCCTGTGGCCAAACAGCTCAGCGAAATTAGTCTATTTCTGCACAAGAAAACCTCTACTATTAGCTGTGATCCTTCCAATTTAGTTTTGATTAGAGATTTGAACATTTTTTTGTAGTTAGCTAAAAATTTTTAAAGACAAACTACCCGCGAAATTTA
>JAODAL010040154.1:0-37205 GCA_025379985.1 Phyllomedusa bahiana
GGGTCTTTTTTTACGGGAGTTGAGAAACCCCGGTTTTAAGGGGTTTAACGAAAAGAAACAGCACCACGGAAAGCAGTTAAATTTTCTTACACCTTTAATTTTTTTTGAACCTTTGTACCTTTTTTGGGCTACAAAGAAATAGATAGAAAAATAAAATAGATAGATAGATTTGAAAATAGATAGAACAAGGTGTGGGGTATATACAAATATTTTATACATACATGTATAAAGTGGTTTGTATATATTATATATTTTTAAAATAATGTTGTGTTTTGTGTTGTGTGGTGTGTATATAAGAAGAGAGAGAATACTTAATACTCATAAAACAGAATTTTTATTCAATTTTATTCTAATTAAAACAATTTTTTGCCAGATTGGGGGCCCCCGCAAACACAAAATTTGCAAAAGAAATTGTACAAGCTACTGCATTATTAATATATAAAGAGGACACATTAAAAGTTTGTGTTTTACCCTAGGGGGAAAAAGCGTTAGCCGAGTTACCGAATAAATTAAAAATATAAATTTATTTCAAAAACACCTCACTTACATAAAATGACATTAAAAGGGGAAATAGGGCCCTTCATGATTGGGTTTCTTTCCCGAAACAAACACCTCACCTGTTTCCCAATTTCTTTTAGTATTTTAAACTTTTTTTAATTTACATCAGTGAACAAAAACAACAAACCAAAAAATGAACCCAAAGAACAGGTAAAAGGCTGTTTCTTTCAAAAAAAACCCAAACAGGTTTTAAAAAAATTTTTGGGAGGTTTGAAACACACCAGGCATTTTTTTAGCATTTTTATGTGACTTTCTGTAAAATTTGGGATTTTTTGGGGTAAGGGTTAAAACTTTCTTTGTGGGTGATGGGATACAAGCAAATTTATTCAACAATTTTTTTGAGTAATAACACAGTTTTAATATTATCCCTATTTTTCTTTTTCTGTTTTTAAAAAAAATAGGAGGGATTTCCCTCACATTAAATTTGCTTTAAACAATTTTTAGGGGAAAATTTAAAAAAGACTTTTTCCAAAAATAGTTCTTTTGTAATTTAACACAAGCTTCCCCAATTTTTCTGACCACCGGGGCTTTTCTGCAACTAGCTGCATTTTCCCCGCCCTTTTTACGTTAGTCTCCCTGCTGTGTCTTAAATTTAAAAGCACAGGAACCCTTTTTTTTGTTCTTACTGACAAACTTTAACCCTTTAGAGCTCAAAACCCCCGTTTCTCCCGCTGTTAAAAAACCCCCCCTAACACCATGTCTCTTCTAACCCGCCTTAAAATAGGAATAAACAGAAATTAAAGTCAATCACTGCTGTAGGAAACCCCCTACAGCCTTAACAGGAAGTTTGGGGGCCTAAAAAAATGGCTTTGAAGAACCCGGCCCGCGAAAACCCGCCTGAAAGTTATAAGGGCCTTTTTAAAGGGAAAAACCTTTAAATATGTTTTGGTTTTCGGGTGACCAAAATTTTTTAAACATTAAACCTCCCCAAAAACAACCACCTCTTTGAGACAATATAGGGGACCTATATTTCCCTTTTTCTTTAGGGGAGGTTTAGAATAAGGTCCCCCTATTAAAGGGTATATTAAAGATCTATGGGGCCCCGCCGGGCCCCCTAAGAGCAAAAAAATCCACCCGCGTATCCCCCCGGGGGAAAATGAACATGTCAATTTCCCCCCCTCGGTGATTCACCGAGCGGGGGGGAGAGAGGGGAAACCATAGTTACTAGGAACTATGGATAACCGTAATGCCGGCACGGATTTCAGCCGTAGGGCCCGCAATAAGGTGAAATCCGTGCCCGAAAAAACCATTGAAAAAGGGCCAAAGGGTGTCATTTTGTTTTTAAATAAAACCAAAAAAGGGAGTGTGCGGCACACCATAGCTGCCCCCATTTACAGGGAAACCATACGCACAGAACTGTCCTTTTTTTTTCCATCTCTTTGGGTAACTTTTCCCTTTACTTTGGTATGTATTCTAATGCTGATTGTGATTTTGTAGAAATTTATTGGTTTTTGTTTTGTATCTTTTATCTCTTCACCCACCAATCTGCCCCTTGATTTGGGGTGGTACCGAAACATGTTGGGACTTTTGCTTAATGTACAATTTAGTTATGTATATCTTTGCCCAATTGTATCTATATTCATAGTTGGGGTTTTTTTTTTTTACATTCCTGTGTGGAATGGTGTCGATATAGATGTGCACTGATTGTTTATAGTCTATTGAGGATTTATGATATATTTGTAGGGTAAGGTTCCGGGCAGGGTCGTCCTTATCGGGCTGGCTTCCCTGCATTTTGATATACAGGACTACAAACAATATCTTAGGGGAGTTTTATACGCCCTATTCCTCTATTCACCAAAGGCACATTTTAACAAAGAGGTTGTTATGAATTAGACGATATATGGCTCCATAGTGGCTATATTTGGAAGGAGAACCTCTTCCTTTTTTTAATAGACTAAATAAAAGTAAATTTTTAATTGTTTAGTATACCTTTCAAATTGGATAAATATCAAGGTGTCAAAGTTAACAATGAGAGGTAGGTAAAGCTAATAATTAGAGGGGAGTCATGTTAATGACTAGAGATAAGAGGGGAGCCCTGCTCACTACCAAAATAGATGAGACTATTGTGAACTAGGAAACTATGAGGTCACCATGGGGACTGGATAGGAGGGAACCACCTATGGTTATGTGTGGGTTGGGGCAATATGTGTTTTTTTGTGGGGTTTTTAGCTGTGGACTGGGCCTGGTTTTGTGTGATAGTCTGATGTGACGAGAAACACTGCTGCTAACAAAACCCATTATAAAACATGCATTCTGTACTATCAGATGCCTGCTAGACTGTACAGTGGGAGGGTGAGAATACTGTACAATACTGCTGGAGGACAATTACATGGTAAGCATCATGGAGTTTTAATTAGTGTGTGCTACTCAGTGCTGAGTACGCTCTGCCAAAACCTGAAGTCGAACTACAGATCCTAACCCTACATGATAAGCTATACATATCACATTTTAGGTCAGTAAATGACTTGTGAATATATGGGAGACCATATAAAAGACTATTTGATAATTAGATGTGAGTGAGGAGTTTTGCTCTCAATTTTTAGATTCCTGAATGCCACTTTACACATATGATAAAATGCATTATTTGGAGGGCATTTATCATTACTGTATTTGTGTGCAGTAAATGTTTGCTGGCTGCATTAAGCTCTTTCAATAACTTTTTGTACTTTATACTTTTTGTTTAAAAAGACCATGTTTCCATAAAAGTGGTTAGACAGACCCTAGAGTCTCTTTTTTTTTTTCTAACCAATCTTCAGTAGTTTCATTGGTTTTCCCAGCATTAGTCCGCCCCTTACTAGGGCTTAGTCTATCACAGACTAACCTGGTGACAAGTTACAGGCTCTTGGTCTTCTCTGGAATCCAGCATCTCCTGCAGGCATCAGAAAGCTGCAAACCTCCTATTGGTCTCTCCTTTCTTCTTTCTAACTCATAGAGTCCCATGTATGAAAATTGTTTAGGTCTAAGACTGTCTTTGTTACCCATAGCAACCAGTCAGAAGTTCCCCTTTCATTTCATGTAGTGCTCTGAAAAAAATTAAATGGGAGCTCCGATTGGTTTCTATGCTCAATAAAGAAAGTCTTAGACCTAGACAGTTTTCATACATGTTCCCTTAGTTCCAGACTCCTTTCATTGCTCACATGAAGCTCTTCCTCCAGCCTGCCCTGTGTGCCATCTCTGCAGTTTGCATTTTTAACATATTCCTCATAAAACCCCTTGTATTTCCAAGGTCCTCTTTTCAGCTCCTCCTTCTTTTGTATACTAAGCATTAAAAAGGTAACTCCCTACCTTCCCTTTTTTGACCCTGTATCATCTACACCTTAAGTGCTATTTTACTTTTCAAAATTGTAAATACCCTAATGGCATTTAAATGACCAAGTCATTGGGTTTCCTCATTTCAGCAAATACTGCTATAAGTTGTGGAAACCACAGTCTAAGAGTGACTTAGCCTTGGATGCAAATGTACACAAAAATAAGAATAAAAATTATTTTTACTAAAACTTGTTTCACTAAATAAAAGTCATAAAACAATATTGGAGAATGAGTATTGGAGAAGGAGATGAGTCCAATGTGTGCCTGCCAAGTACCTACCTAAACACAAGCTGTGAAAAAGATAAGGTGTTTTAGAGTAAAACACAACTTACTTATTCGGCCAATACTGACCGAAATGACCATAAAGTAACAAAAAGGTATTGCATAATTAAAGTCTGAATTTATACAACATGTAATAAAAGCTGTCACAATTATAAAATCACTTAAAAGCATTAACAAACACCACAGAGTGTTACCAAAAGTCTAAGGTGGAGGCAAAACTACTAAAGCCGAGTAGAAATCAATCCCAACAAATACAATTTATTATTATTAATAATAATAATAATAATAATTACTATTAAATTATGAAATATTTATATATAAAATGCCAGTGCCATAAAAATGCTTTCAATAGATCAAAAAAGTATCATCAACTCACATAATTTAAATGAGTGTTCCTAAATGTAATAGTGTAAAAACAGATACCACCACAGAAATGCCCTTTAATGCATCAATACTGTTTTGGGCAACATGAACAAGCTAATAGGTTCTCAAAAGTTCTGTCCCTCCATTCCAGCGCTGCCTTTCCTGCTGCTCTCCAATAATCTTCTATTTTCTATTTTCTTCCTGGTCTCAACAGTCAGAATTCTTACCAAATGGTGATGTCAGGAAAAGACACAAGACTGCTGCAGTCATTCAGTGGCTGCAAAGTGCAAAAGCCAACTCTGGTGACCAGGAAGACAACAAAAGACTGTAAGAGCAAAGGGAGAGGCAGCACTGGAACAGAGATAAGGTAAGTATTACTTTTTTATTTTCTGAAGGCAGCAGCAGCATCAATTTAAAATATATATTAGCCTGGAGAACCCATTTAATACTTTGCCACATTTATTGCATACAGATTCCTGGTATTAAATTAATATTGTATTAAACATAATAGTTATATTCGATATTGTAGTTAGGCAGGGGTGTCATCCAAATTTGTAATAGTAGGTTTTCTACTTAGTATGCCAAATGTCAGTGGTATAGTGCACCATAGAAATGTATTCCTATTCTAATGGCCAAATAAACCAATTACCAAGTCAGGTTAACCATGCTATATTAGTTTGTAGAGCGTAAAACTACACCTTGCAGTATGACCAGGACAATAGTAAGATTATGCTGGGAGCTGTTAGTTCACAAGCAAAACTGGAAGCATAGGTCATCTGACTGTAGACCATACAGTGAACCCAGTAGTGTTATGATACAATGCAGCAGAATAAATATTTAAATTCAGTGGCTCACAGGTGGCATCTTCTCTGATTGAAGGCATTCATTCCATTTTTATACATTTGCCCCATACCTCTGTTATGACTTCTAGCTACAAGGCACTTCTGAGTTTGCCATCTTGTCTATGGATGTCTAAGACAAGCTTCTCATTGTGTCTCTGAATATCATAGTGCCATGCACTGTGCCCCTAAAAACAATAGCTTTACAGACTGTGCTACTTAAATATATTATTACCACAAACTTTGCCCCCAGAATATAATAGCTCCACACATATTTTCCATAAAAAAGCTACACATTATGCTTCCTAAAAATGGTCCCAAATACTGTGCCCCATGAAATAATACAATACACCACACCCCATAAATTTAATAATAAAATACACTGTTCGCCTGAAATAAATATATATTTATATGTTGTATCCCCTGAAATACTTGTGCCTCTTAAATAACACAAAACACTGAAATATATACAACAACAAACTATGCACTGGAAATAAATCAAGTCATACCTTGTGTCCTGAAACACTGTAAATACTATGCCCATGAAACAAAACAGTGTAAACCCTGAAATAAATGATATAGTACACTGTGCCCGCTTAACTAAAAACTACAATATATTGTACCCACTGTAAAAAACAATGCACTACCCCACTTTGAGATAAATGATATGGTCCACTGTGCTCTCTGAAATAATCTATACTTAGTGACCCCTGACAATAAGTTATTTATACTTTGTGCCTCAATATAACTTATACATATTGCCCTCTAAAAATGTACATAGTGCCCCCTAACAATAAGTTATTTATACATAGTGCCTCAATATAACTTATACATATCTTATACATATTGCCCTCTAAAAATGTACATAGTTCTCCCTGAAAATAACAAATCTATACATATTCCCCTTCCCCCTCAAAGCCATGCCATAGATATTCACATGTCTGAGATCCCGCACTGTCATCTAGAGATCTCATTCTGGCCACACGTAATGGCACAACTTGCAGCACAATAAAAGTGCAAACTGGTAGTGGGGGGAGCTAATAGCTCTCCTGCATCTGTCAGTCAGTGCCTAATTATTCAGTTGATCAGTTCAGAATCCCACTACTATCTGGTTCCTGGACACAGCTCTCATTCTATCTGATTTAGGAGAATATGGGAGAACTGGCTGGAACCCACCTCTGTGTTTAGGATATGAGAAAGAGAACTGTTAAAAAGCAATGTTAAGTTATTAGGCAGTGCACAGATGTTTCACTTTGTTTTCCATGTACAATTCCCTTTTTTAACCATATTTACCTAACAATACTTACAGAAATCTGGATTTACAGGTAAAGTTAAATAATGCTACACCTATGCATCATATAATGACGTTTATTATTTTCGCCAATTTGTTTGGACCCTTATATCATATCTGTTTCCTGATGTTTGAGCTGAAGATTATGCTAATCCTATCTATAGTTTAACATGGAAACATAGTCAATATGTATTTAAAATGTAAAGAACATAGAAATTCTATTCTACCTTAAGCAAAAGAAAAAATATTCTGTAAACACAGTCAACTTTTTCTTTCACTTCACACAGTTCAATTATATATAACCACGCTAACATTTACTGCCCAGATAATCAACATATTGAAATCATTTTTGTAAATGTAAATGCTTATAACTATAAGGAATCGGTAGGTGATCATGATCTTAAAAGTGATACAACTGTTTCCACTGGTCATGATATCTAAAGACACGATAAAGTAATGTTCCTGAAAAAAACATGTATGGCTAAAAGATTGATGAATTAAGTAAAGCTCTAAACTCAGGTTTGAAGCCGAAACTTTCAAGTCAATTTTCCAAAATTCTAGGTTAACACAAGAGTGTCAAGACAGCACAGTGGTATGACCAGCCCACAATGATAGTTTTACAAGTTGACTGAGGTAGGATACAACTTCAATCCCCCAATAATCTTTTTCTGATACTGGGAGATTTTTTGCATTAATATTGCTGCTTTTGTCTTAATCTCTACTATATTTGTTAGGAAAGCAATACAAACACAAGTATTTAGTCACTCAGTGGGTTGTCATTTTAGTCTAATCTCATTCTTATTATCTTTAAAAAAAAATGCTAAAAACAAACATTTTTGCAAAACAGTACTTAAAAAGAATTTGCAACAAATCAGTGGCCGGTATGAGTATAACAGGCAATGACACATTATTATGTAAAGTGTACTGCATAAATTCTCAGATATAAAGGCAGTGTGTACAGAGTGCTTGTAACATATCACTGGCCGCAACACTATAACAATCACATTATAATCCATAATGTTGTTTTTTAGAATCAATGCAGAATTGATTAAGTTATTATTCTTGGAACAACAGATCAGCGTGCGTCTTTTCTACATGACCAAACTATTTTAAAGACTTACAAAAAATCCATTTACTTTTATCCTTGTTGTTTCCAGTAACTGAACACAGTAAGTACATTATGAGTTGCACTAAGTTAAAGCAGTTACATTGGGAAAACAAATTTGATAGAAAGTCATAAATAACATGACTTAAACCATAATTTCTTATATTTTTGTATGTATTTTATATCATATTTGTATTTTATATGTAATTCTGTTTTTACTCCATTAGAAAACTCCTTATTATGCTAAGAACAATATTCTACAGGTAGTACTTCAGCATTGTAGACATATATCATATATATCATACATACACACGTATGATATATTAATATCATTGATTACAAACTACGTTCTGTTATATACTTGAATTAAAAAGAAAATGTCCGCAGAGAGTAAGATAGTAGTAACATTCCTATTCCTATGTAACATTCCCTAATAAGGTTGATAAAAGACCCAAGTCCATCTAGTCCAAGTAGGCTAACAAACTTGAATCACTTAAAACCTGCACAACTAATATTTTCATTGTACAGTGTATAGGTAACAGTACTTAAACAGAGCAGGCAGACTTAAATTGTATTATATGACTCCTTAACAACAGAAATTGGGAGCTTTGCCAGTAATCAACTGCTTAAAACTAGTTAAGGATGAAAAGGATAGTTAAAAAGCCACCCTGAAACTACATAAGGAAGAATGATTTACGTTAACAGATAGATAGACAGATAGATAGATAGATAGATAGATAGATAGAAAATATGGAACACCATTTCATGTATAGAATTTTTCTCCATGGAGCTCAGGGCAATACATAAGCTCTAGTTGGTTTTACTTACCAAGATGTCATTGCATGTCAATGGGCGCTTTGCATATCCTAAAAATCCAGAGATCTTCATGTGGCAAGTTTCTTGTTGTTTTTCCAAGGATCACTCATGGTAGAAGTAATGTAATATTCTGCAGAGAAGTAGGTGGCTTGTTCTACAGCTCTGTCATGTGACAAGTTTCCAGGTGTTTTTGCCCAGGATGGTTTACAGCAGAAGTCAGGTAATATTCTGCAGAGAAGTAGGTGGCTTGTTCCTCCATGTGCTCTCCTGTCCAGTTGTGTGCAGGGAGCTCTGTGCTCTCAGGCTGCTCTCATACATAATAAGCATATAGCATCAGCCCATTTCCAGCTGCTGGCAGTCGTCCTTCCAGATACAGTGATGAGCACAGCTTGAGATCTTCACTAATTAACCAAATATTGTATGACTGCAACACATCAACAACTAAACCCCAAGCTTCCAATAAATGAAAAGTACAATTTCATCAGGAAGGAGAAAGCCCTTGTAGGATTGTTCTAGCAGAGCGCTTTCCTCTAGTTCTTTACTGTACCACAATGCCATAGGACTGGCTTTTTACCCTGTTGAAAGAACATGAATATATTATTATCCGCACAAAAGAGCAGGTTATTGTTTATGAATTACCAGCCTTCCCCGCAACAAAGGCTATTTTCATAAGAAAACTCAATTTCATTTCAGCTCCAATTTGATTACTAGCTGAAGAAAAGAAGTCTATGCAGAAACCTCAAAGGATTTTTATTCATACTGTTCAATGGGCTTTATTGCTTCCTTTTGAAACCTGACGCAGGAAGCACTTGGAGCAAAAAAAAAAAAAACACTGACAAAAAATATTGCTCTGCTATTTTGTACCATAACAGAACTGAAGAGGGCCAATGATTTTTCAGTCATTCTCCACTGTACTTCAGAACAGTAAAGGCTAGAATTAATGATAGGCCCGTTACAGGAGCCAAGCTTACATTTCACAATGCATGTCAAATCTAAATGATCACTATACATTGAAAAGAACCAAAAGGGCCTGCAGTTGATTGATTCATGGCTTTGAAAAGAAAGACAGGCCTGAGAAGTTTATTGCACCACAATTTACTGGGAATTATCATAAAAAATGACTGTCAGTGGCTCAATATCTCAGTGGCATGCCTCCAAAATAACACTCAGAGCTGCAGCCAAGGTTAATGTATCACATGTTCTGTTGTAGTTGGTTAATATAAATTCTATTAAATGATACAATTTTATATTTTCATTCCTTACTAATACTAATAATGTAGTTTTTGTGTGCATTTTCTACAATGTAACGCTGCAGCTCTAAAACCCTAACACCCTTTTTTATGGGAATATGCATTTAGGGGTTTCACTGTCCTTCTCAGAAACCATACTTATACAGGGGAAATTCACAAGTATCATACAGATACCCTCCTATGAAAGTGGAGATGTTTCTTCACTTATAGTGATAGGGATCTCCAACATGCTAAGCCTTGCAATGTAAGGTGACTATATACCTGCTTTATGCTATAATAATAATATAATGGAGTCATTAAAAATATCTCTATTGTGTAGGCATTGCTGTTGCTTGCTATGGTGCCCTCTAGTATATCTTTGATTCCCCTCTCTAAATGTCAACCTAACCTGTCCAATGTCGAGAAGAATCTACTTCTGGTGTGTTAAATCTTATCAGCTATCCTTCACAATAGCAGAAAACACTTCCAGTGTACATGAGAACCTTCTGAGAATAAATCAATATACCAGGGGGCACCATAACAAATATGTAACCCCCAACATTTATACAACGTAGTAGTGTGTTAGTGTTCATGCATCATCTAAGGCCAACAAAATGATGGAAACCTTGGTGGAACCTGGCATACTCTATTGTAAGTTAGTGGGGTCTATCGGATGTCTCTAATGTCTATTTATAATGGAAACAAAGAGGAGATGTTAATAGGGCATAACAAAGAAATGTAATCTTTAATTACGTGATAGCTGCTGTAATGTTATAGGCTACAGGGATGAAAACTTTACACTAAGCAGATAGGACAACATGTAAGAAGCTGTTTAGGTCTAAAACTCACTTTTTTGCCCATAGGTTACGATGGGCAAAAGAGTGAGTTTTAGACCTAAACAGTTTCATACATGTGGTCCATAGTGAGAAGAAGACTAACTTCATTTAGATCCTAAAAGGGCAACCAATAGCCTTAGAGCTTATTGCAGATCTATACCAGATCGTGAGAAGATTGTTATTGTGAGTGTTTTAATCCACAGTCTGAGCTATTATACAAATCGAGCACTTTCTACCCTTTGTATCATCCTTATTTCCTCATAGATTTTAAGCAGGGCCTTTGTGTCTCTTTTTGATTTGTTATTAGATTTGTTACTATGTAATGTCTGATTTCATCTGTACCTATTCCCTCTGTATTGTAAAGTGCTGCAGACTATGTTGGTGCTCCACAAATAAAGAATACTACTATTTTATTGAATGAAGTCACCATAACAGCATACTTAATTCTGTAGTTTTATAGATTTGACAGAATGAGATTAGATAACAAACTTTGTAGGTTAGTGAAATTTTAATAAAAGCTCAGAGAGAACATAATAAGAAGTGAAGTTCACAGTATGATGTAAATATCCCATGTAGATTTATAGGCCATGTCTAAAACAGTACTAGTGGTTCACAGTTCAAGGGTTAAATTAACCAACAGATTTGTTGCAGAAATTTCCGTTACTGAAGGTTAATTCCATTCATTTGAATTGAGATGTTCTGGAGGTAAGAATATGGGTTTCTGCAAGTCCATTCAGATAAATGGGGCAGCCGAAGATATTTGCAACAAATTTGAACTCATATGACCTAAGGGTTTGCAAATATTTTTGTCCAATTTTTATAGAATCAGGCCAATATCAACCTAAAATGAGATGTGGAAATAACTAATTAGTCAGCAACCAGAAGTGATTGATCTCACATCCATTAAAACATCCATCGATCACCTGAAACAAAATTGTAAATGGCACTTAAAAGACAGTTGAGGAAAGTGGAAGATTTTATTGTAGAAATATCATCAAAATGAAGCAGACGGAAAATGGCCCACTCCGACCAAGATATCTGCATTTACAGTATCTCACAAAAGTGACTACACTCCTCACATTTTTGTAAATGTAGTCTTGTATCTTTTCGTTGGACAACACAGAAGATATGACACTTTGATTCAATGTAAAGTAGTCAGTGTCCAGCTTGTATCACAGTGTAAATTGTGTGTGCCCTCAAAATAACACAACACACAGCCATCAATGTTTAAACCGCTGGCATCAAAAATGAGTACACCTCTGAGTGAAAATGGACAAATTACGTCCAAAGTGTCAATAGTTTGTGTGGCCATCATTATTTTCCTGTTCTGCCTTAAAGGGGTTTTGCCACGAAGTTAAATTGACGTGGGAAGCTTGCAAATGAAATAACAAACATTTTCACCATTCATCATTATTAAAAATTCTGCACCGTTTTTGTTTTAGCTGCTCCTTTAGTGAACCATTGTTTACAGCTCATCTCCAGGGGATACGACCAGGGCTGAGAGCTCCTCAATCCTGGTCAGACATACTCAGACATCACCTCTCCTCTGAGGCAACTACTGAGTGTTCAAACCCCTGGTGCTGTCACTCTACTCCCATCCATTGTACTCCTTAGTAATTAGTGCAAATAAATAAAAAAAGAAACCTTAATCTGGTATATGCATTGATAAAGAGAAAAAAAACACAGGTTTGGTTCCTGCAGGGATTTTAACCCAGGACCCTTGTGCTGTGAAGCAAAAACATTACCTCTCATCTACTCACAATGCTTTACATAAACAGACCTTTCTTTGACTACAGAGAGGAAAGGCCTGGTGATATCATCCTGCTGGGTCACATGATATGCAATTCAAACAAATCACACTCGCCCCCTTCTGAGCACACAGAGCTGAAGAGCTGGGTACAGGAGGTATGAAATGAGATCGTGGCAAAACCCCTTTAACTCTCTTGGGCATGGAGTTCACTAGAGCGTCACAGGTTGAAACCACTGGAATCCTCTTCCACTGCTCCTTGACAATATCACAGATATATATACTGTATAAACAAAGGGATTCAGAACTATTTCAATACCTGTAAGAATAATCTGATTGGTCAGAAATAAGTATGTGTAAACAATAAGGGGGATATGTATGAACGGCATTCAGTCAAAGGCGGAATAATTTCTGAAACTGTGCAGTTTGTGAATTGTTTGTGTGCTGTTGTAGTGAAAGTTTATGGTGAATAGACAAATGGCACCATTGTGAATAAGGGATGTGGAAACTGCCATTGATGTGAAAGGTGAACGATGTGCATGAGGACGGACCAATTCATTATGGTGCAGCAACTCTTCACCAAAATGAACCAGGGGGCTACCAAACATGTGTCTAAAACTCTAGTGTGTGTGTGTGCGCGACTCCAAAGCAGACAGATGGTCACTGCACCTCTGCTAATAAAGTTGCATCTACAGAAAAGGCTTCAATTTTTACAGCAGTGTTGAAATTGAATCTCTCTTGATTGGCAAACTGCTGCTCTCTGCTTCACTGAATAGATGGACGCTGACATGTCAGGTGAAAAACATCAGAAAACAAACATCCCGCAACTATTCCCGGAAGAACAGAAGCTGATGGTGGCACCATAATGGTCTTGGGAATGTTTCCATAGCTTCCTCTGGGCTCACTCATTTACTTTAAAAGCACCCTCGACCGATATGGGTATCTATCCATCCATGGAGATCACATAGACCCTGGGGCATATGGGACCAAAAAAAAAAATGCAACATGACTAAAAATGTCTGACTTTGGTTGGAGGAACATGCCCAATACTTCCAAGTACTACCCTGACCCCCTAGCTCCCCTGACTTAAACCCAATTGAGCATCTGTAGGACCACTGATCATAATGTGAATCAACTGTAAATAATACATGAAAAAACTTTGAGACTCTCGGTTCACATATTTTGATCAAAAGATGTTTAAGCTGCCCACGACTTTCAACGTGATCTCAAATCGGGCAGTCCTATCCTATCTTTACCTCTCAATCGAGCCAATCAGGCCTCCCGCTGGGTCAACCGACCTCCATTATTCAGAGAGAAAAAATAAAAAACACCCAACCTGCAAAGCTTGCCCTTCTTAATGACAAGCCTGTGAGTGGCGGGCACAGAAACATAAAAGGAAGCACCCCTCCTTTCCATCTAGGTTAAAATCATGTACACCAAGTATAACGATGTTTCGTGCGCACAAAAACATTCTGAAAAAACGTATGCAAACCTGGGTGCCACTGGCAGCGGCTGCGGCACACATGTAATTATACATGTACGCACACAGACCGCCGCCAACTGTAAATAAGCACCACTCTACACATGCACTGAGGAGTCTGTAGCTCAGCACCAACTACCACATTTTATTGTGTCTGCATGTTCCCTCACCAGTAGTTTTCAGTGTCTCTTCAGCGTCTGTCAACCACTAAACTGAAATGACCATATTGATCTGAGTTTGCCCTGCTGGAGGATAAAATAACTATGGATTTTCTGAGTGATTGCTCAACTCAAATTTCATGTTTCACTGTATTTTCTCAATTTTGTCACTGATGTATATTGAGCATAAAATAGTACTATTTTTTTTGTATTGTAGAAGCTTGACATGCAGTTATGGTGGAGTGGGTGCAAAATGATGTATACCTTTCAGTCTTTTAGTCTACACAATGATGGACATATAATATGCTCATATACTGCAAGCTTAATAAAGCCCCCCATTAGGGATCCAAGAATAATAAATGGACTCCTATAACATCTTGAATTGTTTCACTTATGCTATGGTTCAACATTAGATGAATTAATTTGAACATTACATACCTGTATTCTTTCATTTAGTTAAGATTATATTAATTTTGCTTAACAACTGGTTTTCCTCTACTCCACAATATTATTAATATGTGCCTTTGATTAAAGAGTGATTCAATTACCCACAGAGTCATATTACTTTTCAGAAAGCATTTATCACCATGTTGATCTTAATTTTAAATATAAATCAGACAATCGTTTCTGCCTCCTATGTTCTTTGTATTTATTCAAGAATATTTAACAGTAGACAAAGGGTGACTTATTCATTATTCATCCCAAACAAGGCAAGTGTGGCAATTTGAAAAGCCTGACATTTGAGCTTTTTGCCAACATGAGAAAAATTATATCCTTCCTATTGTAAATCAATGAAGTAGAATCATTCTGTACAATAGAAATAAATTGCCTTGTCACTTTAATAAGGCCACCTTATATACAACCTTCAACCAGTGCTATTGTGCAGAGAAAGGGTGCATCCTCTTCTTCAGCTGCCTTAGATCTCAGTTGGCTTTCCAATTAAATGAACGTCATCTAAGTCTTTCACTTTGGTTTCTTTCTTATTGAACACGGGTGTCACAGGCTTAACTTACTTCTATGCAAACATCATAGCAGACTAAGTCACCTTAATGTCCTACTTAACAAAACACATCTGTACTTTGTAAGTTGTGTAAGTTGTTATAGAGCTTTTCAGAATAGATACAAAATAAAGACAAAGAGAACCCAAAGATATAACTCAAAGATAAAATTCTAAATATATAGTAAAAAGAGATTGCCCAATATTTGACAGATTACATGGTCAAATCGGGACAGCATTGCATGAACTGCTGTGTCTAGGTTCTACATCTACATACCTATCTATAGGTTCTACATATCTTCTCTGTTAGGGTATGTTCACACGGGGCTTATTTTGGGGCGTAATTGCGGGCGTATTGCGCTTAATATGCGGTGAAATGCGCCATGCAATTACGGTAATCCATAGCTCTCATAGAGAACTATGGATTACGCCTCATCCCCCGCACGTACAATACGATCGTATTGTACTCGCGGGGAGATAAACAACATGTCAAATATTTGCGGCGATTACGCGTCGCGAGTAATGAATGTCTAAGGCCTCACTGGCTCATTATTTTAAAGTATTTTAAAGTACCCTTTAGGAATACATCAGAGAAGTATGTATTAGTATACCTTAGCTTTACTGCATGGATTTGCATAGTATCTTTTTTTCTATTGGAGGTATACATTGGTAAATACTATTAGCATTTATCTCTGACAGAAGATAAGACTCAGACATGATGTCAACAGAGCTTTGCTATACTAAGTGTATTACAATGGTAGCTACAAAAAAGTTTAATATTTGCTGAGCAACGTATATGCTAAATTGAGCTGCAAAAAGGAAACAAATCATATTGCACAAGGAAAGATATATCATAATAAGATGTTATAATAAAGTGCCATGAATCTATGGTTTTCTCTATGTCAATAAATATTAGTAACATATTTAATGCAGAAGAAGTCGGTAAAAATAAAAAACAGATATGGAGATTTGATTTTTTTTTTATTTATATATTTTATTTGTCTTTATCTATTTTATTCACTTTTTTCTTACTCCATTTTCCAAATAAAGATATTAAACTCAGACAATTATGATAATATAGTTAGGTAGGGAGTAATAGGGAGAGTGTAATGGATTATATATATATATATATATGATTTTCCTACCTCTCCATTGTGAGGATTTATGATCTCTCTATCAACATTATGAAATAATCTACAATACCTACAATAATTAGTTGGTCACGTGAGTGAAATACAGATGCTTCTTAGCACTTGTACATCGATATATATATTTGTTATTGATTTGTTTCTGATATCTGTGCTTAATCTGTACCTATACAAATATACGGGTTGTGGTTTTTTGCCTGTGATAAATTTTCCACTACTTCCTTTGTACCATTTGCATTAATATAGTATGGGGACTATTGTAAAATGTCTTTTAGAAAGTATATTAAAAAGCTAGGTTTTAAGTTTCTAATTGTTTTCAGTGACAATATAGTTAAAGGAGGCTTTTTTCCATACATTTGGTCAGTGATTTGTTGATTTATTGATTGACTTCATCTTGTTTTATAATCTGCAGCCTCACAACAATGAAAGTGACACAGGCCCCTGAACAGCAGGACACATGATTAACCACTCTTCTCATCAATTTTCTCCTCATTGCAATTATGTAGTAAGGAAGAACGGGGAGTTGGTGACCCCCATTCTAGTGATCGGTAGCAATGCCATCTGAGAGGCCCCCAGACATTTATCACCTACTCAGTACAAAGGTAATAAATACCCTTTCTAGTAAAACTCCTTTAACTGAAATGCCATTATACAGCTGTTATAATGGGTCACATAACGTCATCTGTGTTGTACATTATTTCACTAGAATGATAATAGTATACTTCCAGTAGTTTAGGAAGATGAAGGACTACAAATACAAAAATGTGCAAGATCGGGTCCTATGGAATAAAGCACTGGAATGAGGAAATAAAGTAAAGTGCTCACCTTTTGTGCGCTGTACAAATTGACGGTACCGATGTGCTGGGATAGCAGCTCTGGTCCAACTCCCGCCCTCTGGATCCACGAGGACGCCAACGGTTTATGATAGGTAGGAGATAGCAGGGATGTACCTGTAAAGTTATTTTGCCGAGCCCGGTAATGGGAGTAGAAAAAAACTAGAGAGCTAAAAGAAAAGAGCATAAATTCTCCGGAAAGTGGATTAGAAGGAAATTTTTTATTTCTACATGTAACGTGTTTCGCGGAGCGCAGTCCGCTTCATCAGATTCTGATGAAGCAGACTGCGCTCCGCGAAATGCGTTACATGTAGAGAATAAAAAATTTCCTTCTAATCCACTTTCCGGAGCATTTACGCTCTCTTCTTTTAGCGCTCTAGTTCTTTTCTACTCCCATTACCTGGCTCGGCAAAATACCTTTACAGGTAAATCCCTGCTATCTCCTACTTATTTCACTAGAACTGTACATACAGTGGTACATGCATTGTTCATTGGGCCATAGAGAAGTCTCTGAACTGTACATGAATTCCCACAATGGTCCTTGCATTTTACGCTGGCCCATAGACTAATATTACTTTGTTTATCCATCCAGAGGATAGTCTCTGCATTATACAATGAAACTATCTCACCTTTTTGACACAACCACGAAATCCCAAATTTTACTGAACAGATACAATATCAGTTTAAGTTTTAAGTTAATACATAGATATATTGCAAGAACCAAGTTTTAATATAAATACAGTACCATAATCAAGCTCAGAACATCCAGTAACAGAACCAGGCTCATAACACAAATACCGCACCAGTACCAAGTGTAGTACATCCGGCAAAACTCAGCTCAGTACAGAACTCATTTGCAAAATCCGGTTAGCCTCAACATATAAGTTTATAATGTGTAAAGCTATGCCTTCCTATGTGACCTTAACAATGGGAAGGATGTGCTGGAGTTCACAAACAAAAATATAATTTCACTTTATCAATCTACAGTACATTTACAGTACTTCAGGATTTGATCAGACACAGTCTGAAACAAAATAAACTTTTGTATCCTGTGGCTCACACGTGATGTACTCTCTGATTGGCGTCTTGACTTCCTAACTTAATTTAACAGAAAAAGGGACACGCTAGCCATGCCCAAAAGTTGTCCATATGTACCCACTGATGCCCAGCTTCTTTAGGCTACGAAACAACAATGGAGTTGCTAGGGTCTATAAAGATATATGTTTCTGCCACAATAATACATATATACAGTGTTGAGGAAAAAGATTTCCCCCCTCCCGAATGTCTTCTATTTTATAAATTTGTCACATTTAAATGTTTTAGAGTCAAATATGATAAAATGATATTAGTCAACACAAAATTCTGCTTTTAAATGATCATTTCATTCATTGAACATAAAAATGTATTAAAAGCTTGTGTCACCCATGTAAAAAGGTAACTGTCTCTTAAACCCAATAATTGGTTGTATCACCCTTGGCAGTGAATACTGCAATCAAATATTTGTAATACTGTAATTAGTGTTGAGCGAGTATTATCGACAAAGTTGAAATCGGCACCGTTTTTATGTTGATCGGATTTTTTCGATCACGCGATAATTTAGGTTATAATCTGTGCATAATCTATTAATATCGCGCCATTTTCGGCGCTTCCTGTCATTTTGACGGCCAGCAAATCAGCTTAGAGAATAGAGCAGGGTGAGCTGGGTGTGCGACGTCATGACTGGGATGTGTATGGTTGTAATTGGCTGGAAAAATCACATGATCTCGTTTTACATAGAACTGCCCTTCCTGTTCATGATCAGCGTGTGTCTGTGTCTCATAAGAGCAGGACGTGTGCTCGGTCTCTCTCAAAACAGCTCAGCGAAGCTATTCTCTTTGTTCACACAGACAACTATGCTTTTAGCTGTGAACTTTAGAACTTAGGTAGATTAGAGATTTTCAGTTTTTAGTTACGTAGGCTGAGAATTTTAAAGAAGCATCTAGCATCTAGCCCTGTACAGCCGCAGAGGGAGAGGGGGCGGGGGGTGCGGGCGAACACAGACAGACAGGCTGGCAGGCAGGCAGGCAGGCTTTTGAAAGGAGAGTGGATAATTGTGCTGCACAGACTCGGCTTTGACCCTGCATTGAAATGGGTTTTTATTAACAGTTTTTGGCCAGTTTTTCGTGAAATATTAGCTTGTATTTTGTGCAGCCTGTACTTATATTAGGATACAGATCTTTTCTAGTAACTGCAGGTGTATTTGATAGGTGCGAAACTCACCTTTTATTATCTGTACACGTTTTAATTAGGTTTTTTTTCACTTTGGCGCAGCTCAGTTTTGTTCAAAGACAAACTTTGTTCTTACAATAGGATACAGAACTTTTCTAGTCACCGCAGGTGTATTTATAGGTGCAAAAACCACATTTTATTATCCGTACACAATTTAATTACGTGTTTTTCACTTTGGCGCAGCCCAGCTTTGTTCAAAGACCCATTTTTTACTTACAATAGGATACAGAACTTTTCTAGTCACCGCAGGTGTATTTATAGGTGCAAAAACCACTTTTTATTATCCGTATACATTTCAAATTGGTGTTGTTTTTTACTTTGGTGCGGCCCAGTTTTGTTCATAGAGCCACCTTGCACTTAAATTTGAATACAGCAATTTTGTAGTCACCGCAGGTGTATTTATAGGTGCAAAAAACACCTTTTATTATCCGTATACATTTCAAATAGGTGTTTTTTTTTTACTTTGGTGCAGCCCAGTTTTGTTCATAGAGCCACCTTGTACTTAAATTTGAATACAGCAATTTTGTAGTCACCGCAGGTGTATTTATAGGTGCAAAACACATCTATTATTATCCATACACAATTTAATTACGTGTTTTTCACTTTGGCGCAGTCCAGCTTTGTTCATAGAGCCACCTTGCACTTAAATTTGAATACAGCAATTTTGTAGTCACCGCAGGTGTATTTATAGGTGCAAAAAAACACCTTTTATTATCCGTATACATTGCAAATAGGTGTTTTTTTTTACTTTGGTGCTGCACAGTTTTGTTCACCTTGCACTTAAATTTGAATACAGCAATTTTGTAGTCACCGCAGGTGTATTTCATTGGTTCAAAAACCACCGTTTGTTATCCGTATAATTTTTAAATAGCTGTATTGCATGAGGTGCGGCCCTATTTTTTTTTCAAATAGCCACGTTGTACGACAATTCTGATAGAAAAATTTTCTAACAACTGTTCTTGTTTGTCATTGCTGCAAAAAACGCAATTTCTCATCCGTGTAACTTCTGAATAGTATTATTGCGCTCGTTGAATCTCAGTTTGGGACAGATAGCGCACTTGTATGATATTTTGTTGAAAACTATCAATTCCTAGTCCTACTGGGCAGTTGTAAATCCCTGGGACTGAAGGAAGAACACTGTTTATTTTGTCTTTAGGTTCTTCCACTAGACCGCATTTCAAAGGTATTAGCTAGAAACATTTCAGTTTCTAATCCTAGTTGGCTATAGGAAATTAGAGGGATTTAAGAATAGCTTGTGATTTGCCGTCTTTTAATAAGAAACTGTCAAAAACTCTTCCACACCTTCTTAAATTTTTATCTTTGTGAACATGGAGCGAAATAGCAGGTGTAACGAGCAAAGAGGGGGGTAGGACATGGAGGTAGAGGTACGAGAGAAGGTGCTCCTTCCAGTGCTGGCGACAACACGCATGCCAGCGGATCGTCAGTTACAGGACCGTCATCGCCTGTCATTGCTGGGTCAGGGCCCTGTGAATCTCAGTAAGGAACAGCGTCGCCAATCTGTTCTTCAGTGGTTAATGCAACCTGCATCCAGCAGTCTTACCTCCTCGTCCTCCCAGTCACGGCCACAAATGTCGTCAGGTTTAATGGTCATACTGCGGTCCAGGACAGGCATAGTCAATGTCCAGTTCAACTAAAATGGTGGTTGAAAGACTCCTTATCCGGCACTTTTTAATCTGGGGTCATGCAGGTTTGGGGCTCATGCTGTGGCCCAGGACAGGTATAGACAATGTCCAGTGAATATAAAATCGTGGTTGAAAGACACCTTTTTCCAGCACTTTTTAATCTGGGGGTCATGCAGGTTTGGGGCTCATGCTGTGGCACAGGACAGGGATAGTCTATGTCCAGTTCAACTAAAATGGTGGTTGAAAGACTCCTTTTTCCGGCACTTTTAAATCTGGGGGTCATGCAGGTTTGGGGCTCATGCTGTGGCCCAGGACAGGGATAGTCTATGTCCAGTTCAACTAAAATGGTGGTTCAAAGACTCCTTTTGCAGGCACTTTTTAAATCTGTGGGTCAGACAGATTTAATGGTCATGCTGTGGCCCAGGACAGGAACAGTCTATGTCCAGTGAAACTAAAATGGTGGTTCAAAGACACCTTTTTCCGGCACTTTTTAATCTGGGGGTCATGCAGGTTTTGGGCTCATGCTGTGGACCAGTACAGGGATAGTCTATTTTACAGTGAAACTAAAATGGTGGTTGAAAGACACCTTTTTCCAGCACTTTTTAAATCTGGGGGTCATGCAGGTTTGGGGCTCATGCTGCATTCCAGAACAGGTATAGTCAATGTCCAGTTCAACTAAAATGGTGGTTGAAAGACACTTTTTTCCGGCACTTTTTAAATCTGGGGGTCATGCAGGTGTGGGGCTCATGCTGTGGCCCAGGACAGGGATAGTCTATGTCCAGTTCAACTAAAATGGTGGTTGAAAGACACCTTTTTCCGGCACTTTTTAATCTGGGGGTCATGCAGGGTTGGGGCTCATACTGTGGTCCAGAACAGGTATAGTCAATGTCCAGTTCAACTAAAATGGTGGTTGAAACACACCTTTTTCCGGCACTTTTTAAATCTAGGGGTCAAATAGGTTTAAGGGTCAGGCTGCGTTCGAGGACAGGTATAGTCAATGTCCAGTTCAAGTAAAATGATGGTTCAAATCATACTGCCTTTTGGCACTTTTTAATTTGTGGGTCATGCAGGTTTAAGGGTCATGCTGTGGTACAAGACAGGGATAGTGAATGGTGTGTGACTTTTTTTCTGTGGCTTTTATAACCTAAGTGTCTTGCCTAAGATGTAGCACGTATGCATTTGACTGTTGTGGATGTTAATTCCAGCTTCTTCAGCCCTGTTTGGGTGTAATAATGAAGGTGTTGTTCCTCTCCCATAGACTTTAATGGTCATCGGTGATAATCTATTAATGACTATCGGAAATCATCTTGATAATTGCCAATATCGACTATCGACCGGATGACGATAGTCGACGTCGCTCATCACTAACTGTAATGAATCACATCACAATGTAAAAATTCACAAAATTTGGCTGTTTTGGAGAGTTTTTAAGCATAAATTCTTTCAACAGAATTTTAATGGGATTTTAGTCAAGACTATGACTTGACCCCAACTATTAAGAGTTGAATTTGCTTGTCTTTCGGATCATTGACCTGCTTCATAACCAAACTGCGCTTGAGCTTTAGGTCACAAACTAACTGGTCGAAATTTCCCTTCTGAATTTTCTGATAGAGAGTAAAATTCATGGTTTCATAAGTTATAACATGTTGTACAGGTCCTACAGAAGCAAAAAATTAAGCCAAATGCAACAGGACCCACATTTTCCAAGGGGTCCCACCACTGACTGGTGATATTCTGGATGAGTCGTCTGTCTGCTGTCCTGGGAAGGTTCACCGTAATTTTTTTTTTATCCATTTCTGGAAAATGTTTTTATTGTAGCATGCCAAAATCTCATAGCCTCAGCACTGGCTTTGTAACCCTTTCCAAACTAGTAGATTTTAAGCAGTTGGCTTTGCATTTGTATCTCTTTACAATGCGCCATTATGTGTTACTTTTTGGGACCTTCTAGTCTCCTTTACATTGCCATACAGGTTTTATTCAAGTGATGTGAGACCTCAAAGACAACATTAACTGAATGGATCATCCCCAACCTCATGTTTTTTTTCTTGTGTAAGGGCATGTCCCTACGGCACAGGTTTGCGGCCAGTTTTTCAGATGGTTTGCGGTTTTGCAGACCGTCTGAAAAACCGGCCGCAAACTAGCACAACGGGCTCCTATGGAAAACCCGTGCAGCAGTCCCCACTGCACGGGTTTTCCGCCCGCTGGCCGCCCGAAGAACATTCTACATGCACATTCTTCCGTCCGATTTTCAGACAGAATATGTGCAAGTGAATGTGAAGGGGAGGGCTTTTCACCGCTCATCGCGGAGAAAAGCCGTCTCCCCCTCTCCGTGGCCATAAGGACGGCACTAAAACAGGACAAATCCCCAAAGTCGGAAAAACCGCCTGGTATTTGCCCATTGTCGGTAAAAAAAACCCCAAACAGTGTTTTAAGAAAAAACCCAAAAAATGATTAACCCTAAAAAAAAACATCCAGGGGAAAGGGGATCCTGGGGGACACCAAAGGGGCTAAAATTTAATGTGAAAATTATTCAACAAGCAGGCAGAACCCCGTAAGAACTTAAACTAAAATACAATGGGGGGGCCCCCTAACTAATATGTCTAAATGTACAGCTTTTTTTCCCTTTTGTTTTCCTTTGTTTCCCTTTTTTCTTTTACCGCCCCGGGACAGAAAAAAACTTCAGTGCATGCAGTATTTTTTACCCTATTTTGTGGTAATCATGAACAGCTGTCCTGTCTGCAGGAGCCAGAGAGATTTTCAACACCTTGTGCTTTACTTTATTTTTGTTGTGGTTCTGACACCTTTGGGAGGTCATTTACTACTAGTGTTGAGCGATTTTTATCGACAAAGTTGAAATCGGGGAAGGTTTTTTAAAGGTGATTTGAAATTTCCAGAAACATGCGATAAAATTTAAAAGGTTTTAAAAACTGTGCATCATCTATTTAAAATTTGCGCCTTTTTCCGGCTCTTCCTGTAATTTTGGCGGGCCCCAAATCAGATTTCAGAATAGAGCAGGGTGAGATGTTTTTATGCGAAAGTTTATGACTGGGGTTGTTAAAGGTTGCGATTGCTGGGAAAAAAACACATGACCCCGTTTTACATAAAAAAAGCGTTTTTCCCGTTTCAGCCTTTAGTTTCTCTCAGCGCCCCAAAGGGGTTTGGACCCAGCGCTCTGGGCCGTGGGCCCAAAAAGCTCAGCGAAAAATTAAAATCAATTTCGCACAGAAAACCTCTACTATTAAACTGGACCTTCCAATTTAGTTAGATTTGAGATTTGAAAGATTTTTTGTAGTTAGCAAGAAAATTTTAAAAACAGCATCTACCGCTGTAAATTCATGGGGATGGGGGGGGGGGGCGGCCCCCCCCCCCCCCCCCCCCGGGCGAACACAGACAAGCTCTATCTATAAAAAACACTGGATAAAGTTCACCAAGACTTAGTGTAGACATTGTAGTGCAATACATTATTATTAAAATTTTTCTATTGAAATATTTCCGGATATTGGGAGCCTGAACTTAATTGGATAAACCCTCATTTTTTAGTAACTGCAGGGCTCTTTGTTAGCTGCAAAACTCCACTTTTTTTTATCAGTATAACCCTTTCAGATAAAGTTCAATTTTACCCATTACACCCCGGACTTTTAAAAAAATTTCCCCCTTGCACTTAAATTTCAATCCACAATCTGAGTAGTTCAGCACAGGTTGTTTGGTTTGCCCAAATACCGTGTATCGTAAATCGAAAACCAACACAGTTACGTGGTTTTTTTGACTTTTGGCGCACCCATCATTGTTCATTACGCAGCATCTAACGTTAATCCTTAAAACAGCATTCTATAATCACCCACAGTGAATTGAAAGGTGCAAAAAAAACCGTTTATTATATCAAAACATAACAGTTAACGTGTTATTTGAACTTTTGCCCACCCAGTAATGTTCATTTGACGCATCATCTAACTAAATCTTAAAACAGCCATTCTATATTCACCACAGGTGAATTGGAAAGTTGCAAAAAAATTGTTTATATACCAAAAACAAAACAGTTTACGCGTGTTTTTGAACTTTTGCAACACACATCTGCATTGTTCAATACGCAGCATTCTACGTAAAACTTAAAACAGCAATTCTATATTCAGCACGAGGTTGAATTGAAAAGGTGCTAAAAATATCGTTTTATTTATACCACAACGTAGACAGTGTTACGTATTTTTTTTAGACTTTTGTGCGCACCCAGCATTGTTCATTGCGCAGCCATCTACGTAAATCTTAAAACAGCAATTCTATATTCACCACAGGTGAATTGAAAGGTGCAAAAAATACCGTTTATTATAATCATAACATAACTAACAGTTAATGTTTTATTTGACTTTGCGCACCCAGATTGTTCATCTGACGCAGCATCTACTAAATGCTTAAAACAGCAATCTATATTCACCACAGGTGAAGATTGAAAGGTGAAAAAAATACGTTTATTATATCAAAACATAACAGTTTACGTTTTTCTTTGACTTTTGAACACCCAGCAATGTTCATTGACGCAGCATCTACGTAAATCTAAAAAAAGCAATTCCTATATTTCACCACAGTGAATTGAAAGGTGGCAAAAAATTACTGTTAATATTATATCGAAACATAACATTTACGTGTTTTTTTAACTGTTGCACACCCACATTGTTCGATTGACGCAGCATCTACGTAAAATCTAAAACAGCAATTCCTATTATTCACTCACAGTGAATTGAAAGGTGCCAAAAAATACCGTTATTAATTCCAAAACGATAACAGTTACGTATTTTTTGACTTTTGCGCACCCAGCATTGTTCATTGACGCAGCATCTTCTACGTAAATCTTAAAACAGCAAATTCTATATCAACACGGTGAATTGAAAGGTGCAAAAAAGTACCGTTATATTATATCAAACATAACAGTTACGTGTTTTTGTGACTTTGCACAAAACCCAGCATTGTTCATTGACGCAGCATCTACTAAATCTTAAACACAATTTCTATATTCACCACAGTGTGAATTGAAAAGGTGCAAAAAAGATCGTTTTTATTATACAAAACATAACAGTTTACGTGTTTTTTTGACTTTTGCACACCCACATTGTTCATTGACGCAGCATCTACGTAAATCTTAAAATAGCGCAATTCTATATTCCACCACAGAGTGAATTGAAAGGTGCAAAAAATACCGTTTTATTATACCAAAACATAACAGATACGTGTTTTTTGGACTTATGCCCAGTACCAGATTTGTTGATAGACAGCCGTTGCAGTTAAAATTTGAATCCAGCCAGCCAATTTGTTTTATTAGAGGGATTTTGGAGAATAGCTGTAGATTTGCCGTCTTTAAAAAGAAGACTTTCCAAAACTATTCCATAACTTCTCAAATTTTTATATTTCCTAACATGGAGCGAAATGCATGTGTAAGCGAGCAAAGAGGGGGGTAGCACATGGAGGGTAGAGGTACGAGAGATGTGGCTCCTTCCAGTGCTGCGCGACAACACGCATGCCAGCGGAATCGTCAGTTGCAGAACTGTCAGGCCTGCATCGCTTGGTCAGGGCCCTGTGAATCTGATGTAACGAACATCGTCTCCAATCTGTCCCTTCAGTGGGTTAATGCAGACCTGCATCTAGCAGTCTTACCATCCTCGTCCTCCTCGTAGTCACGGCACAATGTAGTCAGTCCAGCATCATCGCATCCCGTCCAACAAGAAGCAGCCCAAATGTCAACTCGTGTACCACCACTGTGGATAATCCATTGTCTGAGGAAGACCTTCTTTGATGACAAAATGATGCGGTTGGGGTCAGAAGGCCATTGTTAAAAGATCAAGAGGATGATTTAGTCTGCTCTGACCCCAAGTTAACTGATGGCCGATCAGAGGAGGTGAAGGAAGCCCGGTCAATCGCAAAAATCCCGGGCGGTCTGCACGCTTGCAGTTGCCCCCTTATTGTACCCGCAGCTTTCCTGGAGTGCAGAAAGTCAGGACGACCAATCACATGTGTTGATGATATGATCGATTACGACATTGCGGATCCATCCTGGGTCTTTTCCGTCGAGAATTTGCTGCAAGTCGCTTCATCAGATTGGACGATGGGGTAGTGTCAATTACGGGTCCCGCCTACAAAGAGGAGAGGGGCGTTGCAGAAGTCCCGCTGATATGATTTCAGCCAGCCACACGGTCAGCGCAAACCCCCGCTCCTTCGCTTATCCGCCGACAAAAAGTGTCCAAGGACCTCTCCAACCTGGGCCTTCTTTGAGCAAGCCTCTGATGTCACCCCAGCGATGTCCATTGCCCCTTTGCCGTAAACGCATAAGTAAGCAAGAACCTTAATGTGATAACCACGCCACCACATGTCTAGTTCACTATGCAGCGAATGCATGAAGTTGAAATGGAGGGGAAACACTTGGCCAGAAACCGACGCCGGGCCTCCAACCACTGTCACAACCTCTGTCTCCGGTCCTCTCCTCCTCCGCCACCACCAAGCTTCCTCAGGCTGCCCATGTCTCTCTCAGAGTTATGATCAGGGATCAGTCTCCTCTCCGCTTCCAGACTCCACCGCGCCCGAGTACCACCAGCACCACCAGAGACCCATCTACCCCTTCACCTTCCGCCAGTTTGACGACCTGCATGCCGTACAGCGCCGCAGTCTAGCCGCCATCCTTCATGTCTTCCAGTTTGGGAGCCCCCCCCCCCCCGCAGAGAGGAATACACTTTATCCCAAACCATCCCAAAGCCAAAAGCCTGAATGTCGGCATTGCCAAGGCTTTTGCCTTGGAAATGTTGCCTTCCGTCTGGTGGGACACAGATGGGTATCCGCCACTTCATGCCCCTTGCCTCCCCCCCAATAACAGATGCCGAGCAAGGCATTTCTTTGGCCAGAAAAGCCGTCCCTAGCCCTGGCCAACCACGTGTCATCTAAAATTTCAAGCGCGTTGTCTGCATCTTGTCCGGAAAAGTCCATCTCCACCACCTGACACATGTGGACAAAGTAAGCACGGCCAGCCCTTATATCTCTGTGACAGCTCACTGGGTTACTGGGTGGATGCTCAGGGGGTGACGGTGGCTCTCAGCCCTCGCGCACGCTCTTCAAAACCGCGTGATGGTGCAGGGGCTCTAATTCCCCCAAGGTCCTCCTTGGTGGCATCACGTTGCCCAGAGACACCATGCCGGTTGAAATTAATCGTGCCTGTGAGGACCGTCCCACACACAGGTCAGGAGCTGAGGACGGCTCTAAGCAACGAGAACCGGAGCGCTGCTGGGTGACAAGAACCTTGTGCCTAGGCAAGGTGGGTGTGCGAATAACGGGGCAAGAATCAGCTGCTGCCCTTAAGATCGGAGCTGGAGCTAACATCCCTTGCTGGCACATGTCAGAAACCTTTGTTCGTCCAGAAATTTCTAAGAGAGCTACCCGATCTGGACTGCCTGCTGAAGAAGGCTCGAGGTCTGAGTTCGCACTTCCTTCATCCCGCCGTTCTGCACCCTGCCTCGTCCCGCCGTGGCTGCGTTGCAGCGTCAGCTCGCCCTCCCCCGTCAACTGTCTCATTGTTGACGTGGCAACACGCTGGGAATTCCACCCTCCACAGCCCAGCGATTGTGGCATGCAGCGCAAAAGCCATTACGCATACGAAGTGACACATGGCCTGACAAGCACGTACGGACCTCTGTGTTGACCACCGAGAGTGGAGGCAGGTGAAGAGCTCTGCACCATCCTTGCCAGTTTTGGAAAGAAGCCAACAAAAAGGTCAGTCGAACAATGCCTTGTCAGCATGAGCATTGTGGAGTGATCTTTGTTCTGGGAACGATTGTTGACACTCTGAAACAACAGGTCCCCGCCAGCGACGGAGGAGAGACGGACACAGATGCAGACACGGAGCCTTTCTACTCCGTCAAATCCACAAGGACCCGACAGTTACACATTTTCGATCGTCTTCAATAGGCAGTGGTTTTACGGGGTCCAAGCTAGTGCCCAAGTTGCCGCATCATCTCTTCATGGTGCATCATCTCAGGCAAGTCCGGCTGTTTGATGCTGTCCAGAGCAGCGGGGAGAGGAGGAGGTGGGAGGAGGAGAATTCCTAGACACCGAATGTTAACCGACGCCCAGCCTTGGAAAGAAGGTTGGCGGCGAATTGAGGTCGAGGATGAAGATGAGTGAAGACAGTTTCTAGGCCCCTCGACCCATAGGCTTGGGAAATCAAGGCACCATCTTCTCACATGAGAAGTGCTTGGATGCCCATTTCCTCCAAACATGATCCCTCGCATTAAGGCCATCAAAATAACAACAGTTTACGTGGGTGGGCCACCCCTCCTGGATTCCCCAGTACAAACAAAACTCAGCCTTTCATTCCACCCCACCAAAAAGAGAGTAAATGCAGGAAAAGGAGACCTTGCTGATTGAATCAACTGGAAAGACATATGTTTGCATCTGCTCACGTTCCCCAAATGTCACGGTGGAACAACAACATCGACGGTTACAGCAGTAGAGTGCCAAGAAGGCGTAGCGGCAGCAAGCGGCAAGGTTGGCAGATGCCCTAATGGGTGCCTCTTGCAATCTTTGTTTACCACCTCACAACGCATGCAATGCAGGGCAACACACTCACATCACAGAGATCAGCTTAAGATCATGGTGCCCCGACTATCTGCGTCTCAACACCGAAGTTTTTGCAATGTTGTTCCGGACCCAATAGACTTCTGGGTATCCAAAATGGACTAATGGCCCGAGCTGGCTCATCACGCCATAGAGGTGTTTTCCTGCCCAGCAGCCACGTCAAATTCTGAAAGCGGCCCTTCAGCACAGCTTTTGGGAGGAGTATTACACCAGACAAACGCATCCGGCTGTTCCACAATAATGTGATCGTTGACTTTCATCAAGATGAAAT
Organism: Phyllomedusa bahiana; assembly: GCA_025379985.1. Lineage (NCBI taxonomy): Eukaryota > Metazoa > Chordata > Amphibia > Anura > Hylidae > Phyllomedusa > Phyllomedusa bahiana. Next base: position 29,781 of record JAODAL010040154.1, read on the forward strand.
CATGGCATGGATTCTCTGATGAATTTGTGCTCCAATGCCCGATGTTCACAGATTAGTTGCCCGGTCTACTTCACATTCCTTTTCAAACATAAATGGCCCTCTTGAAAACGTTTTTTTAAATGATCAATTCTTACTTGCAATTTTTATTTCTCTTTGTCCCAACATTTCATTTTGCTGGTTTTGCTGTTAGAGACTGTAAAAGACAGCAAGGTTTCATGACAACACCGTATTCCATTTACTCACTTTAATCTTAAGAATTTTCGCATTTGTCAGATAGTTTTGAGGTCATGTTGTGTGAGAATACAGCTATAAGTATGGTACTTTGGAACAGAAATAGTGGCTTCTAAGTGGCATTTCTCCCTCACAATTTTTTAATAGTGGCTGAGAATCATATTTAAATTTTTTGTGGTCATGTACTGTGAATACAGCAATAAATCATGGTCCTTTGGAACAAGAATGTGGCTTCATAAGGTGCATTTCTCTCCCTCACAATTTTTAACAGTGGCTGAGAAGTCATTTTTATAATTTTTTGGGGCTGCATTTTGCTTTGAAATGCAGCAATACTACAAGGTCCTATTCGAAAAAATGTTTGTTTCTAAATAGACATTTGTTCTTCACAAATTGTCAAAAGTAGCTCATGGGGTCATGCTTTGGAAGTTTTGGGGGCGATTTTGCTGTGACATGCAGCTATACTAAGTCCCTATTCTAAAAATGTTTTTCTAACAGTACATTTGTTCTCACATTGCCAAATGCTCCAAGGGTCAATGCTTGAATTTTTGGGGGCATTTTGGCTGTGACCATCAGTATATAACTACAGGTCCTATTCTAAAAAATTTTGTTTCTAACAGACATTTGTTTCTTCACAATTGTCAAGAGTGTCAAGGGTGATGGTGCGTCAGAAACAGGAAATAGGTAGGACCACTGTTAATGTGACACATATATGCAACAGTTGACTTGTATAGCAAGATCTTTAACATAGCTATCAATCCCTGTATTGAGACAACCCATTTAATACAATGAAAAAAGAGAACAGAAAGACACGGTGGGATTCCCATCCTATTTAAAAATGTTTATTTCTAGAATTAAAGTACTCAAAAACTTGCATGTACAAAATAGCTTGTTAAAATAGAATTCCTCTGAAATTGTACAAGGGAGGTATAGGAAAAACTTGACCAGATGTGGTTTTTCAGAGGACATGGAGTATGGAGCACGAACAGAGAACAAAGGTAAAGAGACGCATTTTCCTCCATCACGTTAGTAAAATGAGAAAAAGAATACCAAGATAAGGCACCTGGTGTAACAGAGGAGCGTTAACCACCAGTAATTTCCAAGAGAAGCCTCAAATTTGGTCCACACTCCATACGGAGGGACAAGCGCTTACCCAGTATTGACGTGTACTGAGGGAAGGCTGGAAGTTCTCACACTTCCGCTTCCCCCCTCCGCACTCTGCTTCAGCACGGACCGGTTTGCGTGCTTTGTCGCGTCATCAGGGCATTTTAACCTGCTTGTTTAATAGATGACGGACGCCAGCCTAGGGCTCTCACCGCACCACTGGTAGAACACCCGGTCCTGGTCATGCTGTGGCCCAGGACAGTATAGTCATGTCCAGTGAAAACTAAAATGGTGGTTGAAGACTCCTTTTTCCGGCACTTTTTAAATGTTGGGGTCATGCAGGTTATGGGGCTCATGCTGTGGCCCAGACAGGTAATAGTCAATTCCAGTCAAAACTAAAATGGTGGGAATGAAAGACACCTTTTTCCGGCACTTTTTAAATGTTGGGGTCATGCAGGTTGGCTCATGCGTGGCCCAGGACAGGGATATCAGATGTCCAGTTCAAGTAAGATGAGGGGTTCAAATCATACTGCCTTCTGGCCCTTTTCAATTTGTGGGTGTTGCAGTTTAAGGGTCAGGCCTTGGTACAAGACAGGATAGTGAATGGTCCTGTGACTTTTTTTCTGTGACTTTTAGTAACCTTAGTGTTTTGCCTAAGAATGTAGCACGTATCCAGTTTGACTGTTGTGGATGTAATTTCAGCTTCTCCAGCCTTGTTTGGGTGTAATAATTTAAGGGTTTTGCTCTCACGCCATAACGTTAATGGACATCGCTCTAAACGACGCTCACTATCGACAACCTTATCGATAGCGGCCGACAATCCGACTATCGACTTCGTCTCTCGATAGCCTACGCAATCGCTCAACACAAGTCGATGACGTCAGGTCTAACGTCACAATTATGCAAAGTTTGCTAATTGGTGCATTTGTTTTTAAAGAGTGTATGTCACATTTTTATTTGCCGTGAACAAGGGGCACAAGTGGCCCGAACGCGTTGGCTAAGTGCCAGCTAAATTACATGTTTTGTAACCGCTGCACGTTTTATGTTATAATAAAGCATTTCTCACTTGAAGCCTTGGGTGCCGATTATTAAATGTTTTCCTCTGCTTGATTGAGCTCGGGCGAGCGAAATGAAGAAGCAGTCATTCACTCAAAGCCCGTGAGGTCTCTGCTGTGGACTGCCAGCACATGTCCGTGCCGAGCATCGTGAGCATTTACAATGGATTATAAACTAACTACGAGAAACCAGAAGAACTGAAGGTGAGCCATAAATCTATATGATCTGTGTTAACGTGTTGTAATTATTTTCTTGGAGACCGTCGACACACACAGGTCCAGTAGCTGTTGGACACGGCTCTCCGCAACGAGACCGAACGCTGGCTGGGGTGACAAAACCTGTGCCAGGCAAGGGGTGGTGTGCGATAACGGCAGAAAACTGCTGGCGCGCTCCTTAATATCGGTAGGCTGGAGCATATCCCCTTGCATGGGCACATCATGAACCTTTTCGCGTAGAAATTTTTCTAAAAAGCTTACCTGGTCATGGACTGCTGCTGAAGGAAGGCTCTAAAGTCTAAGTCGCACTTCCTCGTTCGCTGGAACCCTGCTTCGTCCACCTGGCTGCGTTTGCAGCGTCACTCGGCCTTCCCCCGCAACGTCCCTCATTGTTGATCGTGGCAACAAGCTGGAATTGCACCCTCCGACATGCACCAGCGATTGTGGCAGCAGCGCAATGCCAATACGCAGTACAGAAGTGACACATGGCCTGACAAGCAAGCGTGCGGACCTCGGGGTGTTGATCCACCGAGAGAGGGAGGCAGGTGAAAGAGCTCTCACCATCCTTGCCTGTTTTTGAATAATCCACCAAAATGGTCAGTGCCGGACAATGCCCTTGACAGCATGAGCATTGGTGGTGATCTTATTTCTGGAAGCGATCGTGTTTGACACTCTGAAACACAGTCCCGCCAGCTGACGGGAAGGAGGAGACCACAATGGCAGACACGGAGCCTTTCTCTCCGTCAAATCCAAAATCGCCCGACAGTTTCACAATTTCATCGTCTTCATTAGCAGTGGTTCGGTCATAGGGCTTGTGCAAGGCGGGCGCATCAGCTCTCATGGGGTGCATCATCTCAGCAAAGTCAGGGCTGGTGTTATGAAGCTGTGCCGGAGGAAAGCGGAGGAGGAGGTATCCTAGACAGACCAGGCGTTACCGACGTCCCTGCCTTGGAAAGAGGTTGGCGCGAATTTGAGGCGGAGGAGGAAGATGAGGAAGATCATTTGCTAGTGCCCTCGACCCAGAGGTTGGGAAATCAAGGCTCCATCTCTCACATGAGTGCTTGGTGCTCCATTTCCTCCAACAGATCCTCGCAATAAGGACATAAAAAAGAAAAACAGTTACTCGGTGGCCACCCTCCCTGGATCCCGGTAAAAAACAAAACTCAGCACTTTCCTTCCACCCACCCAAATAGAGAGTAAAATGCGGGAAATGGGACCTTGCTGTTTGATAAACTGGAGACATCTGTTGCGTCTGCTTCAGTTCCTCAAATGTCACGGTGAACAACATCAGGGGACGTGACACCCAGTAGAGTGGCAAGCAGGCGGAGCGGCAGCAGCAGGCAAGGTGGCAGAAGCCTAATGGGTGACCTTGGCACTCTTTGTTTACCACCTCACCAACGCATGCAATGCAGGGCACACATCCAACACACAGAGATCAGCTTAAGATCATGGTGCACGACTATCTGCATCTCAACACCGATGTTTTTGGATGTGTTCCGGACCCAATAGACTTCTGAGTATCCAAAATGGATGAATGGCCCAAGCTCACTCCCCACGCCATAGAGGTGTTGTCCTGCCCAGCAGCCAGCGTCATATCTGAGCGGACCTTCAGCACAGCTGGAGGAGTCATTACAGACAAACGCATCCGACTTCCAAAAATAATGTGGATCGTTTGACTTTCATCAAAATGATCAGGCATGGATCTCTGAGATGTTGTGGCCCCAATTGCCGAGGTCCCGATTAGTTGCCGGTCTACTTCACATTCCCTTCAAACAGAAATGGGCCTCCTTTAAAACTTTTTTTTTTAAAATGATCATTTCTTACTGCAATTTTTATTCTCTTTTCCCAACAGTTCATTTTGCTGGTTTTGCTGTGAAGAGACTGTAAAAGACACCTGTCACGTCAAGGGAGGTGCAGTGAGCCCTAACTGGAACCCAGCCCACTATCTCTGCCTACTGGGGCCGTGAGAAGCAAGAAAGTCCAAAAAGTCCATTAAATCAAATAGGGAAAGCCCCAAACCCCCAAATCCAAACCAGAGGAATAAAGTAACCCAAACCAGGGCAAAGCCCAAAAGGAAGCAAAGCACCAAAAAAAAAGGGCCCCAAACCGGAGTCAGGAGGGAAAAAGGCCCAGTCAGGTTACTGTTTAGCAAAACAACCCCAAAAAAAAAAAAAAAAGAAAAAACCCCGGTACCAGGAATATCACGGCGCAGCAGCCAGCTTTTTAGGGGGTTTAAAAAGATTCCCCGGATCCGCCCCTGAGCTTTATTGGGGCGGCCTCCGGGGCCTCCCAATTTCCCGGTTGCACTCGCCCCCTTTCCCGGAGTGGCTGGGCGTTCCGTCACTCACAGAGCTGTCAACAGAAATGTATAAAGGGGGAGGGGCAATTAGCTTTTTGCAGCCTGTCTGGGAGTCTGAGCAAGCTTTTGCCCCGACAACACCAAGGTTTCATTTAAAAACACCGTATTCCATTTACTTCAAATTTATCTTTAGAAATTTTTGGGATTGGGCAATGGGGTTTTTTAGGTCATGTTTGCTGTGAGAACGATATAATTTATGGGGGCCTTTGGGGAAAAGAAAAATTTTTGGGTTCTAAAGTGGCTTTTCTCCATCAAATTTTTTTAAAAGTGGGGTAGAAGTTTAAAAATTTAATTTTTGGGGGTAGGGGGCGGGGGATAAGGAATAATTTTGGGCCGGGGGGAAAATGTGGCTTTAATGGCATTTCCCCCCTAAAAATTTTTAACAGTGGCTTGGGAAAATATTTTATAATTTTTTTGGGTCATGGGTCTTTGAAAGCCGCAATACTACAGGTTTCCCATTCTAAAAAATGTTATTTCTAACACATTTGTTTTTTCACAATTGTCAAAAGTGGGGTCAAGGGGCATGTTTTTTAATTTTTGGGGGATTTTGCGTGACTTTGGGGATAACACAGGTCCTATTTTTAAAAAAATTTGTTTCCAAAAAGAAAATTTGTTCTTTACAATTGTCCCCCAAAGGGGCTCAAGGGTCTTGCTTTGAATTTTTTGGGGATTTTGGGTGGGAAATCCGTTACTACGGTCCTTTATAAAAAAATGTTGGGTTTTAACCAAATTTGTTCTTCCCAATTGGGGGAAAATTTGGCCCCAAGGGGGTTGGGGCTTCCCGAAAAAGGAAAAGGGAGGGCACTGTTAATGGCACATATTGCAAAATGGCTTTTTTTTGCAAAATCTTTTCAACTATCAAACCCCGTTTTGAGGGCAACCCCTTTAAAAACAATTAAAAAAGAGAAACAAAATCATGGGGGATTTCCACCTATTTTAAAATGTGTTTTTTTGAATTAAACTACCAAAAAAAGTTTCTGTACAAAATAGTGGTAAAAAAAATTCCCTGAAATTTTACCAGGAGGTTTCGGAAAACTTGCCAGGAAAGTATTATTCGAGGGCATGGAGTATTGGGGCAAGGCAGAGAACAAAGTCCCGAGACCTTTCCTCCCGCCGGTTTAGTAAAAAAAAGAAAAAAAAATTTCCAAGAAAAAGGGCACCCGGGTGGAAAAAAGGAGCGTTAACCCCCCAGTATTTCCAAAGGGGGACAATTGGCCCCCACTATACGGGGGGGCAAGCGCTACCCCGGTCTTTTCTGTGTACTGGGAAAAGGGTGGGGGTGTTACCTCACACTTTCCCCTTTCCCCACTTTGCCCCTTTAAACCGCTTGGGTTTTGGTTTCCCCTTTATATGGGCATTTTTAAACCGTGGTTTTTTATGAACCCCGGGCGCCAGCCTGGGTCTCCCCCGCACCCACTTTAACTCCGGGCCCGGCTGCTGAACCTGCGTGTTTAAAAGATGACCAAAGCTAGCCTGGCTCTCCACCCCAAACCCCCTTAAAAATTGGCAAACTGGAAACCCCCCCGTTTTTTAAAAGATGGCTGTGGGACCTTGGGCCCCTCACCCTTAGGGGGAAAACAAAAAGCTTCAAAATTTTTCTAAAAAAACGATTTTGAAAAAGGGTGATTTTGTGAAGGGTTTAAATAGTGTCAAAAAGGGGGCAAGGCTTTTTCAAAAAATTGCACAAATTTTTTTGGGTTAAAATTTTTGGGGGTGGAGACACTATGGGGGGCCCATCAATTTTATCTCCCGGGGGGTCTGTTTCCCAATCCATGAAGAAGGTTTGGGGGTAAAAATGGAAAAACCAAATTTAAGGATTTTGGACATTTTTTATTACTTATGGGGTGTGTGGACCCAATTCCCCCATCTCACGTGGGAAAAAAAAAACCTTTAAAAACTGCAGGGGGGGGTGTTGTTTATGTTATCACACTTGGAAAAAAAAAACCAAAAAGGGGGGAAAAATGTAAAACTATAAATAAAAATTCCCCCAAAAAAATTTTTAAACAAATTTTCAGTTTCCAAAAAAAAATTTTAAATAGAGTCACTGTTAAAAAAATACATAGTGGGCCCTTTGTGATCTGGGGGTCCAAAAAAGGTTTTTTGGGGGCATTTCTGTGAACCCCGGGAAAAGGTATGTCTATTTTCCAGTTTAAACTAAAATTGGGGGTTTTAAAGATCCTTTTTTCCGGGACTTTTTAAAATGTGGGATCCCTGCAGGGGTTTTGGGGGGCCCCTCTGTGGGCCCCGGCCAGGTAAAGTCAATGTCCAGTGGGAAAATAAAAAGGTGGTTAAAGACTCCTATTTTTCCCGGGACTTTTAATTTTGTGGGGAGGGGCTTTATAGGGGTGTTTTGTTTCCGGGGGTCGGGCCCCCAATAAAAACCCCCCCCGTGCCCCGAAAACCCCCGGGCCCAGGCCGCTGCCATGGGGCCGAACACCACGGGCCCCGCGTTTTCATGTGCCC
>JAODAL010040155.1:0-37201 GCA_025379985.1 Phyllomedusa bahiana
ATACACGATATTTTTGGCAACAAACAACCTGTGCTGACTACAAGATTGCTGGATGTAATATAACTGCAAGGTGGATATATCAACAGTCACAGGTGTAATGGGTAAAAAGTAAAATGAACACATATCTGAAATGTATACTGATAATAAAAGTGGAGTTTTGCACCTAACAAAGAGACCTACAGTTACTAGAAATGATGTGTATCCAATAAAAGTTCAGGCTGCCCAATATCCAGGAAATATTTCAATAGCAAACTGTTAATTATAAAGATATTCCACTACCATGTCTACACTAAGTCTTGGTGAACTTTTATCCAGTGTTTTTTATAGATAGAGCTTGTCTGTGTTCGCCCGCGGGGCTCCCCCTGCTCCCCCCGCCGTGAATTTACAGCGGTAGATGCTCCTTTAAAATTCTCTACCTAACTACATAGAATCTTCAAATCTCTAATATAACTAAATTGGAAGGATCACAGCTAATAGTAGAGGTTTCTCTGTGCAGAAATAGACTAATTTCGCTGAGCTGTTTGGCCACAGGCAGAGTGCAGGTCCTATCCCTATGAGACGCTGAGAGACACTGAGGCTGAAACAGGAAACGCTGTTCTATGTAAAACGAGGTCATGTGATTTTTCCAGCCAATCGCAACCATCCCAGTCATGACGTCGCACACACATCTCACCCTGCTCTATTCTGTAATCTGATTTGCTGGCCGCCAAAATTACAGGAAGCGCCGAAAAAGGCGCGATCTTAATAGATGATGCTCAGATTTTAACCTTAATTATCGCATGATCTGGAAATTTCGATCACCATAAAAACCTTGCCGATTTAAACTTTGTCGATAAAAATCGCTCAACACTACTCATCATCAATAAAGGTCTCCTCTGGTACCACTTTTTCTCCTAACTCTTCTAGAAATCCTATTACCTTCCTGAGTAAACCTCTACATCTGGCATTCATTGTTCTATTCTTTTGTCCCACAGGTTTCAAGGCAGGACTTGCTCCACCTGTATTCCTCTCTGAGGAATGGTTTACTCTACCATGTTAAATTTACATGTTTGGTTCTCTTTTCATGTTTCATCAACATTTTCTAAATGTTTGTGTTGATGGCGACCTAAATTTCCCACTACTTTAATTTCATTACCTACAGTATGTCACATTTCGGTAATTATGTCTCTCTGTCCATTCGGTTATGTACATTATTGCCTCCTATGTTTACAAATGCCAGATACATTTTGGACATACAATGTCAAAGGTCTTAACTCGCCTTTTAAATGCTCTTTGTTGTCGAGAGACATTTCAGAATCTAATGTAGACATTATTTGCCTGTAGGAGACTCATCTAGTGTCTTCTGATGCTCTTAGATTAAAACACAAACAATTCCCTTTCATTTTCCATTCTCATGCTATAAAGAAGAAAGCTGAAGTTGCAATCCTGATGAAAAGACTCATTAGTCTTTCAACTATATCACTCTACTATAGAACCAGAAAGCCTCTTTCTCATTCTTGTATGTGAAATAGACTCATAACCTTATACTGTTGTCACCTTATACTCGCCCAATGACAAACAAATCCTTTTTATCCAGAAGGTCATCTCCATTTCGAAGAGCTTGCGGAAAGGTGGTTTAATTGTGTGTGAGGACTTTAATTCTGTTGTTCAGAATAAGTTCAATAGATCTAAACCGAGGATGAGATCAGCTAATGATCTGCAGTCATTGTTGAGGGAAGAGGAACTACATGAGATATGGCATTACCTTCACACCACCGAGAGAGATTATACCTTTTTTCCAACCACAAACCAGGTTCATTCTCGTATAGATATTTTTGTTGTTGACAAAAACATCATTCCACATCTAATCTCTAATATTGGTCTTATTACTTGGTCCAATCATGCCCCAGTAGATTTGGTCCTTGAGTCTATGTTCCAAAATCCCCAGCAATCCCTCTGGAGACTAACGGCCACATGTTTGAAAACTGTCTAGGTCTAAAATTCACTTTGTTGCCCATAGCAACCAATTAGAGCTCCCCTCTAATTCCATATAGTGCTCTGGAGAAATGAGATGAGTGCTCTGATTGGCTGCTATGGGCAAGAAAGAGAATTTTAGACCTAGACAGTTCTCATACATGTGGCCCTAAATATTTTTTTATTGAAAGATCCAGAGAATATTGTTTTTCTTCAATCTCAAATCAAGGAATATGTTCGATTTAATACACCTACTGCGCCCTCTGTTTCTACCTTATGGTGCGCCCACAAAGCCTTTGTCCATAGAGTTTTTATCCAACTGGCCAATAAAGCAAAAAAGAAATACCAATCCACCCTTAATTCTTTACTACAAGAAATCAAATCTGTAGATCTAGATTTTAAATCTAATCCATTTCTTGCTAAACAAGAAAAGTTGACCTCCTTGAGAAATGACCTTCGAATTTTATATCTTCAAAAGTATGAGTTTAATCTGACTAAAAGGAAATGGCAATTTAATTTACAAAGGGATAGGCCTACAAAACTGATGGCTAAGAGGATAAGGCTTCAGCAGGCAAAATCCAAAATTACTCATTTATCCTCTCCCTCTGGCTCTAAAATTATTAATCCATTAGATATTGCTAACCAATTTGCAGAATACTATGCAAAATATTGAACATATTTCTCCCCCTACGAATTCTGATATTAATAGCTTCCATCTCTTTACCAACTCTATCCTCTCAATTAGCGAATCTCAACCTCCCTTTCTCCCTTAGCGAAGTACAATTAACTATACGTCAAAGCAAACTCAACAAAGCCCCTGGGCCAGATGGGCTCACAAATGAGTACTATTGTCTTATCTCAGATCTCCTTTCCCCCATTTGACCACCCTATATAATGACATAGTATCAACTCAGAACCCGCCAAAAAGAACTTTTGCGCGCTATCATTTCTACCATTCCTAATCTGGACAAATTTTTGGATAATACTGCCAATTAAAGACCTATTTCATTACTTAACACTGATCTCAAACTCTATGCTAAAATATTAGCCTCCTGTCTCAATACAGTCCTTAATCTGCTTATTCATAGTGATCAAACAATCTTTGTCCAACATCGAAAAACCAGAGATGCAACTCGCCATCTCCTAAACTTAGTACAGATAGTTAAAGTCTCTCACTTCGATGTAGCCTTCCTTTCTTTAGATGCCGAAAAAGGCTTTTGATAGAGTCAACTGGAGGTATATCCGACTAGTCTTAATTAAATTTGGTATATCTGGCTTTCTGTTTTATGCCATTATGACCCTCTACACTAACCCCTCAGCTTCAGTTATTGTTTCTGGTTTCTTATCCTCTCCCTTCCTTTTATCTAACGGTGCTTATCAAGGTTGCCCCGTCTCTACCTTAATATATGTGTTATGTGTTGAACCACTGGCAGAAAGTATTAGAAGCAACCCTAACATATCTGGACAATATGATATCACAATATGATATGAATGATGTCATGATTATTATATCTAATCCTCAATCTTCTATTCCTGCCATTTTGGACATTCTCACATTTTTTTCAAAGTTTCCTATTACAAACTAAATATTACTAAATCATTCATCATCCATAACTTATTCCCACTCTCAATGCACTCTTTTGAACGCTTATGGATTGAAGTTGCTGCTGATTACTTAGGTATCAAAGTAACTCCTTCTCCTTCTCAAACATTAGACTTTAATTATTCCTCACTCTTTCTACACGTAGAAGCTGAGGTCAAATGCTTTTCAGCCCTTCACCTTTCATGGATAGCCAGAAAAAATGTCCTTAAATTGTCCCTATTTCCCAAATTCCTCTACATCTGTAGATCAATTCCTTATATAGTTCCTATATTAGTAATTAATAAATTTCAAAAACTATTCTCGACCTTCATTTGGGATGGGAGGAAGGCCAGAGTCAAACGTAATCTTTTGTTTCTCATTACAAAAAATGGAGGGACAGCAGTCCCCAATCTCTTAGTTTATAACATAGCCACTTTACTAGAGTAGGCCCTCCATCTCTGGCAGAAAACTAGTTCCGATACTTGGTCCCTAATAGAATCCCATTCTTTTACTCCATACCCAACAAATTACACTTAAAAACCTCTTTACTGGGTGCACCCATCGCTTCCTCTTCCCTACACTCGCTATCTGACTTATTTAGGTTTTGGTCTACTCACATAGTACTAAAAGCCTGGATTCACTTTTTAAAAAGAATGATATCTCTATACACTCTCTAGACTGCTGGAATGAATCTTCCTTCCAACAGTGGCAATATTATGGAATTTCTACTATTCCCCATTCTTTCTTCTTCCAACACCTGCAAATAAGACACCTATTACAAACCATAAAGTGGCCAGTTCTCTCCTCCCCACAATCTGACTTCTATAACAACTTCCTTCTCCCGAAAACAGAGGAGAAGCATTTGAAAGTAAGATATTTTGCAGCTTAGCATGTTCTGTGATCTTCAATCGAAAAATAACTTTTTTCTACTACTTTTTTGGCCAGCAGACCTCTGAAGCAGTTGAAATTGCCCCTCGTTTTTCATTTCTTTGCAATCCCTGCGGTGGGGGGGGGGGGGCATTAGGAGGAGGGCATTTGAATAAAGTTTTTTTGCACTCCAGTGTGTTTGTGATTTTTAAATTAAAAAAGCATTTTTTTTCTACCACTTTTTTGGCCAGCAACCTCGATAGCAGTTGAAATTGCCCCTGTGTTTTCAGTTCTTTTTGCAATCACTGCGTGCAGTTTCCCAAAAATCGGCTAATTTATCCCAAAATTTTTAAATATTTTTTACGAAGCCCGGCGTTTTTTCCACAAAGAGCTCAGTGTATGCATATTTGTTATACATACTTCCTAGTAAATTACCCTGTAGTCATGGTATAAAAGGCTGCAATTTAATACATATAAAAATTAAATACCCTTATTCAGTCCGTGTCTCTCATTTGCGCAAAGAGCTCATTTTACCATATTGTGTTATACATATTTGAAAAAATTTAAAACCTTTAAAGTCATGGTCAAAAGCTGCCATATTAATCCATATAATATTTAACCCCTTAACGCCCTTAGACGACCTACGCCGGGTCTTTTTGGGGTTCACCACCTGACTGGGGATACTCCTTTAATCCGCAAACCTAACAGATTTCCCGCGCGTCGGCGGGGGTTTCACTGTATAAAACAGCTACTCCCGCAGCGCAGCCCAACCCCGGAAACGCTCCGGGGGAGGGGGGAGGCGGTTAAACCCTTAATTATCGCGACGATAGGGTCGCAATAACGAATGGAGACGCAGGGGAGATCGCTCCCCTCGTTCTGTCGGCGGGGCACGCACGATCGGGCGTCCTGCGCTCCCCTTCTGACAGACAGCACGGAAGGGCAGAAAAAGCCTTGGGGTTGTCGTGGTCACGTGCCCGGCCCCGGCCCCTGTGGGCAGGGGCCCGGGCACCGGCTGACAGTTGTAAAGGGAACCCAAACATAGCAAAAAGCTATCACGTTTCCTATTAAAATAAAGAGACTAAAAGACCCTTTCATTCAAATCCCCTTATGGGAAAAGTAAAATAAAAAGTGAAAAAGGAAAAAATAAAAAAAAGTAAAAACAATAAAACCAAACCGAAAAAAAAAATAAAAATACGTACACCGCCCTTTTCCCCTTTTAAAAAACGCCAATCACCCCCAAAAAAGATCAAAAACAAATAAAAAAACCATTTTTACGCCCCCGTAACTCCCTTTCCCCAAAAAATCGCCCCTGTAATTAACCTGAGGTGAACCCGAAAAAAAAAATAAAAAAAAATAATCACAAATTTAAAAAATTTAATTGTTCTTTCCCCAGCACAAAAAAGGGAAAAAAAAGGATCAAAAAACTCCAAAAAACGCCAAAGTTGTCCCAATTAAAACGCATTCACCCCGCAAAAAAAATCCTTATCACTCTTATACGGAAAAAAAAAAAAATGATACCCCAAAAATAGCGATGCATAAATATTGTTTTACACCAAAAACACTTTTCTTTTTTTTTTAAAGTCTTAAAAAAAAAAAAAACTATATAAATAGGGTATCGCCATAATCGTGCACCCAAAGAGTAAACTGACTTATCAGGAAAACGAAAAGGGTAGCCCTGTTAAAAAAAAAAAAAAAAAAACACACTGGGATTGCAGTTTTTTCCACCCGGCCCCCAAAAAAATGGATTTAAAAGCTCAAAAAGCCTTGTCCCCCCAAAAATGATCTAAAAAAAACACAACTCATCCGCAAAAAACAAGCCCCTAAAAACCACCCAAGCACAAAAAAATTTAAAATTTTAGGCCTCAGACTATGGCATAAAAAAACAAATTTTCCGGTTGAATAAAAGATTTTTATTGTATAAAAGCAGTAAAACAAAAAAATAAAAAAATTTTTGGGTTACGTGTAATCGGACCTCGAAAAAGCAAAACCAGTCATAAAACCATACATAAAACTAAAAAAAAATAAAAAAAAAACCCTCCCAAAATTTGCGTTTTTGTTCAAAACATCCCCAAAAAAAAACCAATAAAAGTGAACAAGCACTACACCCATAATGAAACCAAAAAAACTTAAACCATCCCGCAAAAAAACAAGCCATACACACCGCACACAGCAAAAAAAAAAATTTTATGCGTCAGAATAGGAAAACCCCAAAAAACCAATTTTTTATAGACAATTTCTACTGGGGAAAAAGTAATAAAACAAAAAAACTAAATAAAATCATATCATTGAATTTTTACCGACCCCCATAGTAAAGTTATCAAAATCATTTACAAATGCACGGCGAATGCTGTAAAATTGAAATCAAAAAACAAGACCAACGCTTTTTCCACCCATTTTCATTGCCCAAGCAAAAAAAAACTATGGAACACCTTTGGGAACCAAAAGCACAGTACAACCCCTAGATTAATCCCGATGGGTTTTTTAAACCAAAAGGGGCCCACTTCGGGGAAAGGGTTTTGCCTGTTTTTGCTACTTTGGGGGGCTTTGCAAAAGCGACATGGCCCCAACCCAAAAACTCGTTCCAAAAGCCAAAACGCTCCCCCCTTATACCCCGCCATGCCCCAAACAGCATTTACACCCACATGTTGGGGATTCCCAATTGAAGAAATTTCTAACAAAGTTTTAGGTTTTTTTTCCAATTCCTTGTATATAGAAACTTTTTCTAAAAATTTCAGTTATTGAAAAAAAAAAATTTGTTCAAATTTTCACAGCCTTTTCAAAAAAAAAATTTGGGAAACACCTTGGGGTCTATAACTCAATGCACCCCTGGATATATTCATTTAAAGGGGTTTTAGTTTCCAATAGCGGTCATTTTGGGGGGTTTATTAATTTTTTAACACCTTTGGGGCCCCAAACCTGAAATGGCCCTCAATAAAACGATTGAAAATGGACCCAAGAAGAGGGCCCTCCAAACGGGCTTATGGTGAGCCAAAAATCCGCTAGGGCCACAATGGGGTTTTTAAAAAAGGCAGCCGGGAATTTATATTAATTGCATTTACCAGCACATTTACCGTATTCCCGTGAATAAGGATAAAAATTGAAAAAACCAAAAAACGGGAAATTTTGAAATTTCACCTCCCTTTGCTTTTAAATTTTTGGAAAAAATCTGAAGGTTACAAACTTCCCAAATAGTGTTGAAATACGTTAAGGGGGCAGTTTTTTTCCCAATGGCTCACTTTGGGGGGGATCAAAAAGCAGGCCCCCAACGCCACTCAAACGGATGGGCCCTAAAAAAATGTATATTTCAAAAATTTTTTTTTGAAAATGTGGGAAAAATTTCTACAAAATTTCTAAGCCCTCTAATGTCTAAAAAAAAAAAAAAACATTTAAAAAATGATGCCCCCATAGTGGACAATGGTAAGTGCAATTTATAAAAATTTTGTGTGAATAATTACTTCTTGCACGCAGAAAATTTTTTTTAACTTTTTAAAATCGCAAATTTTTTTCCAAATTTCAAGAATTTTGATATTTTTCACAAACAAAAAAAGGGTTGTATGGAAAAAAATTTCTTTCTAACTTAAAGCACAAAGTTCCAGAAAAACAATCTCTGAATCACATGAAAAAGGTAAAAATGTCAAAAAGTTATTCTCACATAAATTGACACATGTCAGATTTCAAAAATAGGGCTGTGTCAGGAAGGTCAAAACAGGCTGGGTCCTTAAGGGGTTAAATACTCTTATTGCAGTCCGTGCATCTGTTTTGCGCAAAGGGTTCAGTTGTACGCATATTGTGTTATTATTTGATAATAAATTACGCCTGTAGTCACTGGTGTGAAGGCCACCATATTTATCCACCACACCGCATTTCACTGATATTTGATAGAAACAATTCTGTTTCTAATCCTAGTTGGCTGTTGGAAATTAGAGGAATTTAAGAATAGCTGTGATTTGCCTTTCAATAGGAGACTGTCAAAAACTCTTACATACCTTACATACTTTACATTTTTATCTTTCTGAACATGGAGCGAACTGCAGGTGGTAAGCGAGCAAAGAGGGGTGTAGGACATGGAGGTAGAGGTACGAGAGAAGGTGCCCCTTTTCCAGTGCAAGCAAGCCAGCGGAATCTTTTCAGTTTTGCAGGAACCTCAGGCCTGTCATCCTGGTCGGTTTTGCCCTGTGAATCCTCAGTAAGAACAGCGTTCGCCCAATCTGCTTCATGTGGTTAATGCAACCTGCATGCTGTGGTCCAGGACAGGGATAGTCAATGTGCAGTTCAACTATAATGGTGGTTCAAAGACTACTTTCTTCCGGCACTTTTTAATCTATGTGTCATGCAAGTTTGGGGGTCATGCTGTGGTACAGGACAGGTATAGTCAATGTCCAGTTCAACTAAAATGATGGTTCAAATAAAACTGCCCTATTTGACACTTTTTAACTTGTGATCATGCAGGTTTAAGGGTCATGCTGTGGTACAAGACAGGGATAGTGAATAGTCTGTAAAGTTTTTTCTGTGACTCTTGTTGCCTAATTGTCTTGCCTAAGATGTAGGACGTATCCAGTTTACTGTTGTGGATGTTAATTCCAGCTTCTCCACCCCTGTTTGGGTGTAAGAATGAAGCTATTGTTCCTCTCCCGTCATCGGCGATAATCTGTTATCGACTATCGGCTATCGGCATGATATTTGACTAAATCGACTATCAATCCGATAATGATAGTTGATACAATCGCTCATCACTAGTCTCTACTATTCTCACTCCTGAATTAGCAGTTTTACACATTGGAAACTGACCCTCTTCCCTCCCTCAAAACGATTTTCTTCCACACACTTATAGCAGCAAGAACTACAATAACATTTAATTGGAAATCTTCAAGGGTGCCTCTACTAAGTGAGGTCATTAGAAGAATTACTTTTAATTGTATGTGTGAACTGAGATTAGTAGATCCTCTTCACGCCTGCAATAAAAAGAAATCCTTATCGGAAATGTGTCTAACTTCTAGATATTATACTCTTTCCATAATATAACTCTATTGAGACTGCTATCCTGTTTACATATAGTCTAATATAGACTATGTCTGGTTGCAATTTTCCTGTATTTGTTGATTGCAGTTAGTTTTTGTGTCTTTTTAAAATGTTATGTAGGCTGCTATTTATATGTTCTTTACATGTTAACTGCACAAAGAACGTTTAAAGAACAAGGGAAAGAGGGCTAGCAGATCAAGAAATTTAAGGAACTGTCAAGTTCAGCGGAGGAAGCCTGATGATATGTGGTTGTTTTACAGCCAAAGACACTGGACACTTTCCCAGTATTGATGCAGGTCTCAATGCTGATCTATATGTGAGTATCCTACAAGATGAGTTATTTTTTACACTCAAAACAATAGGTATGAAAAGGATGACAGAGTGTTTCAGCAACACAACGACCTGAAGCATATGTCGATATTGGAGAAGGAATATTTCAATGACAATGAAAAGAGTTGCTGTATTGGCCTCCACAGTACCCAGACCTCATCCCAATCAAAAACTTTTGGATAGAGTTAAAGAAAAAGCTTTATTTGTACACAAGTTAGTCAACCAGCATGCACCAACATTGGAAACGTGTAGAAAAGATATGGGATAAGATTTAGTCGAGACATACTTTCAGCTGGGTGTGAGCTTGCCCAGTGTTGAAAGTCAAAGATGGATTTACAAAATACTAACAAAATAATTGTAACAGACCTGGGTTGTGGATCCACTGGGCCACCGCAAGCGATGGCGTAAGCCACACCAGGGAACGGAGTCTAAGTGGAACCCGGTTTTCACCAGAGCCCGCCGCAAAGCGGGATGGACTTGCTGCGGCGGAATTCCACCAGGTCGCTACCCCTGATGTGACTTGCTTGCGATGGTAGCCAAGGAATAGCGGCAGGCAAACTCGTAGTCAGGGACGGGCAGGAAGGTCGGGGCAGGCAGCAAAGGTTCGTGGTCGGAGAACGTAAGCCGGAGGGACTGGTACACAGTATAGACAACCGGAACGTAGAAAGGGCTTCCTCGCATAGGTATGGGCACTATGGAATCGGCGAGGGCCAGGAAGAGGTGGGGCGAATATATAGGGACAGTGGCAGGTGTTTGCAATTAATGGGCGCGCTGGCCCTTTAAATTTGCGAGAGCCGGCGCGCGCGTGCCCTAAGGAGCCAGGGCGCGCGCACCGGCCGCGCACACACAGTCCGGACGCGGTCAGGTGAGGAGGGAGACTTTCTGGGACGGGGGAGCCCACGGGACGCGGCGTTGTCCGCGTCCGGTGCGGCCCGTGTAAACGGGCAGCGAGTGCGCCTGCAGCCCGGACCCCGGGCTGCAGCGCCACTCGTGACAATAATACAAATTTAAATTTATATTTTTAGGAGAAAAACAATAACAATGCAGTTACCTGACAATAATCTGCATAGCTAAGCATATGATAAATAGTTGCAAGTCTAATTTATTATGAGATAGCCAAGATAATTGTTTAAAAAATGATGGTAGTCTCACGTTCAAAGCTATTGTGGATGATGAGATATGGAGTCTGAGAATCAAAAGTTAAAACATTGTTACCCTTTTGTTCAGAACACATTAGAATTTGTTGTTTCAATTGTCATACAAAAAGAAAGACATTTTAAAAACACGTGCAATTGTATGCTCTTTAGTTTTTCAGTAGGTTCTTTGACATTAATCAAGTACATGATTTACTTATTAAAACATAGCCTTGTATTTAGAAATGGGCGAATTTCTCAAAAATTCGGTTCGGTCACTTCGCCGATATTCCCGACAAAAATAAATTTAGTCCGAATTACTTCGGGACGAATCGCGTTAATAAACAGCTATTTCCAGGCTGCACAGAGCCTGCAGAATGCTGTAGAACGTTGTGCCATGCTTAAATATGCAGAGGGAGCTTGGTTTGGTCTTCATACAATGTTGTGTTTTAGTATGACACGCACATGACTGCCGACACTCTTAGAATCGCTTCACTATAAAATTCCCTGGGCACTTAAAAGGCCAAAACTGACCAAACAACTGAAGGGGAATGTTGCCTGATAAAGTCATGCCAGTGAAAGCTGGAAAAAAACAAGCTGAGAGCACAGTTGGCAACATTAGTGACAGAGTGTGGAGGTGACGGCGGCAGAGACAGCAGCATGAGGTCAGACAGTGGCACAATGACATTCTGGAGGTGGCAAAACAGTAATAGGCCACAGAGTGGCACAATGACACAGTGTGTAGGTTACGGCAGCAGCCACAGCAGCAGCATGAGGTCAGACAGTGGCACAATGACATTCGGGAAGTGGCAAAAACAGGAGTAGGCCACAGAGTGGCACAATGACACAGTGTGGAGGGCATGGCAGCAGCAGTATGAGGTCAGGCAGTGGCACAATGACATTCGGGAAGTGGCAAAAACAGGAGTAGGCCACAGAGTGGCACATTGACTCAGTGTGGAGGGCTCGGCAGCAGCAGCATGAGGTCAGGCAGTGGCACAATTTCATTCTGGAGGTGGCAAAAACAGGAGTAGGCCACAGAGTGGCACAATGACACAGTGTGGAGGGCACGGCAGCAGCAGCATGAGGTCAGGCAGTGGCACAATTACATTCTGGAGGTGGCAAAAACAGGAGTAGGCCACAGAGTGGCACAATGACACAGTGTGGAGGGCACGGCAGCAGCAGCATGAGGTCAGGCAATGGCACAATGACATTCTGGAAGTGGCAAAAACAGGAGTAGGCCACAGAGTGGCACAATGACACAGTGTGGAGGGCACGGCAGCAGCAGCATGAGGTCAGGCAGTGGCACAATGACATTCTGGAGGTGGCAAAAACAGGAGTAGGCCACAAGTGGCACAATGACACAATGTGGTGGGCACAGCAGCAGCAGCATGAGGTCAGGCAGTGGCACAATGACTTTCTGGAGGTGGCAAAAATAGGAGTATACCACAGAGTGGCACAATTACAAAGTGTGCAGGTCATAGCAGCAGCAGCATGAGGTCAGGCAGTGGCACAATGACATTCTAGAGGTGGCAAAAACAGGAGTAGGCCACAGAGTGGCACAATGACACAGTGTGGAGGGCACGGCAGCAGCAGCATGAGGTCAGGCAGTGGCACAATGACATTCTGGAGGTGGCAAAAACAGGAGTAGGCCACAGAGTGGCACAATGACACAGTGTGGAGGGCTCGGCAGCAGCAGCATGAGGTCAAGCAGTAGCACAATGACATTCTGGAGGTGGCAGAAACAGGAGTAGGCCACAGAGTCGCACAATGACACAGTGTGGAGGGCACCGCAGCAGCAGCATGAGGTCAGGCAGTGGAACAATGACATTCTGGAGGTGGCAAAAGCAGTAGTAGGCCACAGAGTGGCACAATGGCAGAGAGTGGAGGTGACGGTGGCAGCAGCATGAGGTCAGACAGCGGCACAATGACATTCTGGAGGTGGCAAAAACTGGAGTAGACAACAGAGTTGCACAATGACAGAGAGTGGAGGTGACGGCGGCAGGAGCAACAGCATTAGGTCAGAGAGTGGCACAATGACAGAGTGTGGAGGTGGGTGGCATCACCAGTCCCTGGTAAAGATGGTTGATGGCAGATGGAGAAACTGTCAGCAGATGTGTGGCATCAGGCGGGTGGCGGTATCAGAATAGTGGCTGAGGCAGGTAGTTGGAACCCAGACTCAATTCTCAGGCGTCATGGCTGATGTAGTCTGACGCCTAAGGCCTTGGTGTGTGGAAATCCTGGCCGATCCACGCCTGATTCATCTTGACAAAGGTCAGTCGTTTCACATTTCCAGTGGACAAGCGGGTTCTCCTTGGGGTAACGATGGCCCCCGCCGCACTGAACACCCGCTCTGATGCCACACTACTGGCCGGGCAGAACAGCTTCTACACTGCAAACTCGGCAAGTTGCGGCCACACATCCAGTTTGGCTGCCCAGTAGTCCAGCGGATCTTCTAACTGGGGTGGCAGAGTGCTGTCCAAGTAGGCTACCACCTGTTGGTTCAGGGACTGCTCCAGGTCCTGCTGCTGCTACTGACGACTACCCTCCTCACTAGGCGGGTGAAGGAAGCTGCTAATCAGTGACTCCAGATTTAGGTTGCTGCTGATGGAGCTGGTGCTGCTCCTACCCCCCCACCCTCTCCCAGCAGCCGCGGCAGTAGTACGTGAACGCTGAAGAACCCCCCGGTCAGACCTGTCAGAAGAGGGACGATGCCGCACATAGACAGCGGCCAACTGACTACGGAGGATTTCCCTATAGTATTGTCCTCCCTCTCAGTAGCTGGGAAAAAGGCTCCCATTTTGGACCGGTAGCGAGGGTCCAATGGGGTGGAGAGCCAGAAGTCGTCCCTCTGCCAGATGGTGACTATTCGGCTGTCACTAGCCAGGCAAATCAGCATGCTGCGGGCCATCTGCACAAGTGACTCCGAAGGACGCCCTGTCTCCATCTCCACTATATACTGCCATGGTGCTTGCGGGTCATCTACCTCGTCTTCCTCATCTCCATCTACCTCCTCCAGCTGCTCCTAATCCTCCTCTCTTGTCACCTGGGTAGAAAATCCACTCATTTCACCAGACAATGCTTGTGCTCCAATGTCCTCCTCCTCCTCCTCCATTTCAGACCCCACCAGACTTATGTGGCCGCGAGATTTTTCAGCATCTGTTCCAGGACATGAAGCAGTGGAATGACGTTATTCATCCCGTTGTCCTGGCGACTGACAAATAACGTGGCCTCCTCGAATGGCCTCAACAACCGGCAGGTGTCATGCATGAGTTGCCACTGGCTGACATCAAAGTTACACAGGGGAGTACTCCTGTCCGCCTGGATCATCAAAAAATCGTTAATGGCCTTTCTCTGTTCATACAGTCGGTCCAACATGTGCAGGCGGGAATTCCAATGGGGTGGAAACATCGCATATCAGAGTGTGTTGGGGGAGGCCTTTTCTGCCGCGGCAATTCGAGGAGGGTGTTCCTGGCTTTGTAGAATGGATGAAGGCATGCATAGTTACCTGGCCATTTCAGAATCTTCTGAAGACAGTGGAAGACTTCAGGAACCTTTTCACAACCAGATTGAACACATGCCCCATGCGGGGGGCCCATTGGCCCAAATCCCCTCGGTGCAGCGCGGACATCATGTTCCTCCATTGTCCGACACCATGGTTCCGATTTGCAGTTGGCGTGGAGAAACTACAAAAATCGATTTCTTGCTGCATGCCCGCGGAGAAGCTCCTCCCCTGTGTACTTTGTTCGCCGAGGCAAGCCAGGTGTAGAACTGCGTAAACACTGCTGTGCCCACACATGTGGTATGATGGAGCAGTACTTGTGGAGGCTGAGATGGTGGTGCTGGTGGAGGAGGAAGAAGCGGACATTGGCGCAGGAGCCGCAGTTTGACAACGTGAAGGAGAAAGCGGCATCTCCTGTCCAAGTTGTTGGTGTGCCTGGGCAGGAAGTACATTCACACAATGGACCGTAAAGGACATGTACTGGCCCTGACTGTAGTTACAGCTCCAGTAGTCCACGCTGCCGTGCACCTTGGAACAAACCGATAAGCTCAAGCACTGGCCCACTTTCTGTTTTACATATTTATGATGTGCTGGATGCCTTTTTGGGAAAAGAAATTAGGCTTGGAACTCCCATCATGCTCGCACAAGCCATTTGTTTCTCTGAATGGTGCAGAGTCCACATTTGGAAAGGGAGGACTGCAGTACCAACAATTGACAGAGCAGGTCATGTGCAACCTTAGAGTTGGACACAACGTTGTCTCTTTCAATCGCCTCGCTGAATACGCTGGGCCATGAGTAGCGAGGACAGAGCATCTAACCGGTAGATATTCAAAAAAACCCGCTCCCTTCTGCATGGGCACCTTGACGGCTCAATGGCATCGTCCACTGCCGCTGCTGCTGTGCGGCGGCCAGAAAGGACCACCACCCCTTTCCCCCAGCCCTTTCTCCCAGGCCACCGATGGTGACCTGCATGTGTTGACGCAGGGCTGTGGTGCCAACTTTAGCTCCCTGGCCATGCTTCACTTTCTGCCTACAGATTCTACATATACCCATATTCAGCTCCTCCGGTGTCTTAGCAAAGAACTGCCACTACCGCCGCTGCCTCGCTGAGTCCCTGTGCCGCTACTTTCTTGGACCTGCGAAGCGGGTTATCTACCCCGCGGCCGCTTGGCTCCCGACCTCACACTTCTGCTTCCCTGCTGACTCACGGCCACACAACCCACTTGCTGGCTGCGCCGCTGCCTGACGCACAAGCTGACTCCCTCTTCTCCTGACGAAGATTAAACCCTTGCCTCACCCGGCTCCCAAGTGCGGTCTGCTACATCATCATCTATTTGTGTTTCATCGTCACTGCTGTCCTCATCACTGGTCTTGGTATGCAGAGGCTGACCCCTCACAACATAACCTCCCATGCCACTCTCCACATCTATACTTTGCCGCCTACTGCAAAAAGCAGGGGATATTGGCCCCATTTCTTCGCTGCCAAGTAGCTGCTGACTGCCCTCCTCAAATTGTTCATCCTCGCTATATAGTGGCGCTAAGCCCAGACCACATAGTAGATCTCTGGCTGAGGGAACCGCATGGGACAGAGGCGGGTTGAGGACAGGTGAGGGCCGCTGACCCGCTCCCGGGCCATGCCAACTAAGGGTTGTGTCTGACGTTCCCACCGACTCTTGGCTGGGGTTGTCAGATGTCATCTGGGAGGAAGTGGATGACCTAGTCCACCAATCGAGAACCCTTGGGTTTCTAGTCAGTACACGGCCGCTAGATGACAGCGGCAGTTGTGGCCTCACCGAGTGACCCATGCTGCGACGTCCCCTTGCTGTGCTGCGACCGGGGCCTGCTCTAGGAATGTTTGTGCCACTGCCACTCGCAGGTGAAGAGCCTGCCACCTCTCTGTCTGACATACTGTTTGTTCTAAAATGTACAGACACTGTTTGATGAAGATATCTGTATATAATAAATACACACCCTGTATTTGACTCCAAATGAACCCAGTAACAAGCTTGGGGAACCCTTGGATATAAATTGCGCTCCACAAATGGGCAGGAAAAATTTACTTGTATGTGCTGTTTAAAAACTCTGCGTATTTTACTGAATATAACAGGCTTAATTAACCTCCGGATATGAATTATGCTACAGAATTTCTTCTGTGGTGGTGAAAAACAAAGTTTCTTTTCTGAGTACAACTGCAGAAAAATACTTAGTTAACCCTTGGATGTAAATTGCGCAAAAGAATTGAGCAGCCAAAAACTACCAGCTTTGTAGGTGTTACAATGGCGTGTTTTCTACGCTACACAACAAGAGGAAAACTTGTAATTAACCTTCGCTTGTGAATTAGGCTACAGGAAAAATGTATATTTTGGCGGTGAAATAAACGTTTTCTTTTAGTCACCACAGCAGCAGAACAACACTTAATTAACCCCTGGATGTAATCTGCGCAAAAGAATTGAGCAACCAAAAACTACGAGCTTTGTAGCGTGTTAAAATGGCGTGTATTATAATCTACACAACAAGAGGAAAATTTGTAAAAACCCTTTCGCTTGTGAATTATGCTACAGGAAAAATTTTATGTTTTGCCGGTGAAAAAGACGGTTTATTTTAGTCACCACAACAGCAGAAAAATGCTTAATTAACCCCTGGATGTAAATTGCACAAAAGAATTGAGCAGCCAAAAACTACCAGCTTTGTAGCGTGTTACAATGGCGTGTATTTTACGCTACACAACAAGAGGAAAACTTGTAATTAACCTCCGCTTGTGAATTATGCTACAGGAAAAATGTATTTTTTGGCGGTGAAATAAATGGTTTCTTTTAGTCACTACAACAGCAGAACAACGCTTAATTAACCCCTGGATGTAAAATTGTGCAAAAGTATTGAGCAACCAAAAACTACGAGCTTTGTATCGTGTTACAATGGCGTGTATTTTACGCTACACAACAAGAGGAAAACTTGTAATTAATCTTCACTTGTGAATTATGCTACAGGAAAAATGTATTTTTTGGCGGTGAAATAAACGGTTTCTTTTAGTCACCACAGCAGCAGAATAACGATTAATTAACCCCTGGATGTAAATTTCGCAAAAGAATTGAGCAACCAAAAACTACGAGCTCTGTAGCGTGTATTTAGGGGCGTTTTATTTTACGCTACACAACAAGAGGAAAACTTGTCATTAATCTTCGCTTGTGAATTATGCTACAGGAAAAAGGTATTTTTTGGCGGTGAAATAAACTGTTTCTTTTAGTCACCACAGCAGCAGAATAACGCTTAATTAACTCCTGGATGTAAATTTCGCAAAAGAATTGAGCAACCAAAAACTACGAGCTCTGTAGTGTGTTACAATGGCGTGTACAATATTTTATGCTACACAACAAGAGGAAAACTTGTAATTAACCTTCGGTTATGAATTATGCTACAGGAAAAATGTATTTTTTGGCGGTGAAATAAACGGTTTCTTTTAGTCACCACAGCAGCAGAATAACGCTTAATTAATCCCTGGATGTAAATTTTGCAAAAGACTTGAGCAACCAAAAACTACGAGCTCTGTAGCGTGTTACTATGGCGTGTATTTTACGCTACACAACAAGAGGAAAACTTGTAATTAACCTTCGGTTGTGAATTATGCTACAGGAAAAATTTATTTTTTGCCGGTGAAAAAGACGGTTTCTTTTAGTCACCACAGCAGCAGAACAACGTTTAAAGTTAACCCCCTGGATGTAAATTGCGCAAAAAATTTGAGCAGCCAAAAAGTTAAGGTATTTCCCCTTTTTGTAAAAACGCTGTTCTTTAAATAAATTTACAACAGGAACAGCTTAGATCCCCTTGATATTGAATGTGCCTTAAAGCAGATAGCACTAAAATTTATTTGCACGCACTGGACGCACACTGGACTTCAGATTTCCCAAAACCCCACAAATCAGAAATAGAACTTAAGAGAAGCAGTCTCTGAGACAAGCTAAGATAACCACCCAAAAATCGTGTAAAAAAAAATGAGTTCTTTAGTATCAGCCCATCATAACAGCCACGGGAACACCTTCCCTAATCAGTACAGTGAGAGCGGGTTTTGAGCTCCCAGCGTCACGCCCGGACTTATATAGTGCGGTGGTTTACAGAATCCCGCCGGTCTCTGATTTGGGTTCATCTCTGCACATGTCATGCAGGCTATGCCCTTCTTCCTCCCAGAGTTCTTTGCCCCATGTAAGCCATGGCCGCAGCCATTTTATCAAACAAAAGCACACTTCGTTCACGCGAAGTACCCCAAAGTTTGACTTTTGTTCCCAACTGAAGTTTCCTGAAATTCTAAACGAATTTTTACTTCTTAGAATCAATTCGCCCATCTCTACTTGTATTGTATTGTAGGAGCCACACATTTTTTTATCAAAACTATTTGCAATGTGGCCTTTAGGTTTCATCAATGGTGCACAGCATGTACCCCTCTGTGCATCCCCCAGCCACCAGGATACAAACATGCTCTGTCTCCGTTCTCAAACTTCAAAAAGTAACATTCATCTTTTGACAGCTGGAGTCAACTGATGACACTGTTATGGTGGTCACTATTTGGCTGGCACTGTTATAGTGTGCACTGTTTGACTGGTATTCTCATAATGGGCATTATGAGGCTGGCACTGTTATGGTGGGCACTGTATTGTAGACACTGTATGGCTAGGACTGTTATAATGGGCACTACATGGTAATACTATAGGGTCGTAAATTCTATTTTAAGCAATCTAAATGATGAATCCAGTAAAAACTGATTTGTTTTATATCTGAATTCCTTCCTCAAAGGAGTATTTATTTCTGACACAATCATAGCATATTCACGAGGTATACCATAAAAAAGTCTTATGGTTTGAGTCTCCAAAGAGGATGAGATTAGTTGAAGAGGTGGATATATACGTATGTTGTTCTGTGAAACACCCACTTCTGTGACTTCTCAAAATTACAATAAAAATAGGTGTCTCACATGCTTTTTTCTGGAGCACTGAGCAGGGGAGCCCCCATTCTCATTTCTTACAATCCCAAAGGTAGAACCAAGACCTCTCAGCCTCTTTGGGTACTTACAATTGAAGTGCCATAAAGGTCTCAGGCGGAGAATACCCCTGAAAGATTTACTGCTTCTCGTGTCTAATAGGAGGTACAATATGACAATGTGGTCCTTGGACCAGAAAATGTTTTGCAGCTCTTGGTTAGATAATTGCTCTCTTTTCAAGTTTGTACATTTCATTCTGTATATTAAAAATTTATATAGTATAGCATTAAAAACCTTTAAAGAACCTAGCCAAATTAAGGGCCACATGCATGTGAAAACTGTCTAGGTCTAAAACTCCCTTTTTTCCCATAGCAAACAATCAGAGCGCCCCTTTCATTTCACATAGTGCTCTGGAAAAATGAAAGGGGGCGCTCTGATTGTTTGCTATGGGAAAAAAGGGAGTTTTAGACCTAGACAGTTTTCATTCATGTAGCTCTAAGTTTGGTAAGGTTGAGCTACCAAACCTTTGATACTGTTAAGAATTAATACTAGATATATTCCAAAACAAATCTTTTCATTATTTACCCCTGTTTTAATGCACTTGAGTCTCTATTTAAAATTTAGAGATGTAAACATTCTATACATACACAGAACAGACCAGATGGACATAACTTAGTACTAAGTACTAGCCTTGCTAACGGTCGCAACATAACTTTATTTTTTCACACTTATTTTTCTTTTCTTGTATTCATTTATTTTCATTCAGTATTATGGTCTGCAGGTATTAAGTGAATTGCCTGCAACTTTCTGAATATTTTCTTTGTGCATTAATATTACAAGTTCAATCATAACACTACTACTTGAAGTTCAATCTTTTCTTGCAGTAACAAATACCTTCAGCATCTGTTTTGATATGGTTAAAATGATTTTCAACAGTTTGAAGGGATTTTAGTTATCTTTTTGTATTTATAAGAGATTTGTTTTTTGTGCTCATCACTTATGGCAAATTGACACCTGATCTCTTGGTCATTACAAGTATGTGCTTCTTTGACTCCTATGGTTTTTTTATCATGATAAAAGACAAGGTTTCTTTATTCATTTGGTTGTTATTTTGCTTGAATGTTATGTGCATGTGACAAAAAATATTTCTTTAATCACTGTTGCCCTCCACTTTAACACGTATTTTACTGAAGTGAATGCAATATCTCTTACAGGTCAAATTAGACTTTATGGTGTTGGGCTTCATAAATTGATTTGGAATCTTGGTTATAACTTGAAAAGGCCATGTATGTTATTGTCTATGTATTTATTTAAGTTGAAAAAACCTTGTGATCTAGCATTTTGAGACCTAGAGCTGTGAAGGATGTTGAACATCACAAAATTGTTTATCATTTTTTGAATCAGATAGACAAAGATTTTTACAAAATGTTTAACAATGGTACCATGAGTCCTATAATCAACAACAGCTTCCTTGATGCAAAATTGATATATACAGATATGGCAAAGCTTAACTTAACAATTAGTGCATTAAGATACTGTAGAAGGGAAACTTATCTCAACATTTTCAATACTTTTCAAAGTCTGTCTTTGTGTCTTAAAATCAGAAAACACGGCACAATAAGTGATCTTTGCTAAATAAACATTGCTAAATTCATGATTTCTAATTTATGTACTTTTCATGATGTGAAGTCACTTTTCAAGCACAGTAATGGTGTAAATAAATCACAGAAATGGTAAGAATATTGAACTAATATGACATAAGTAATATATTTAAAAATATATTTGATGGTTTTATTTTTCTGATATGTCTGCCCCATGCTTGTGACAAATAATATAGTCACAGCTATGTAGCATCCACATGTTGAAAATGTATGCAATACAGTATGCACTGATTTTGGTCTACTAACATTGAGTAATGCTGATGGACCATTTAAGGTAGCAATATTAGACTAGGTTAAAAAGGGATTTCGGTCCTTCACTCGTTTTGTTACGTTTTGTACAAGTGATGCATAAATTATTAGATTAAAAAACTTACACATAGGGCCACATGTATGAAAACTGTCTAGGTCTAAAATTCAATTTGTTACATAGTTACATAGTTGCATAGTTTGTAGGGCTGAAAAAAAGTCAAGATGTCCATCCAGTTTAGCCTATTTTGCTCAAGTGTTGCTCCAGAGGAAGGCAAAAGAAAACCAATGAAGTAGAAGCCACTTGTCCTCATTTGAAGGAAAAAATTCCTTTCCAACAACAATCTGGCAATCAGAAAAATCCCTGTTATTGAATTCAACATGACAGGTTCCTCTGGCAGAGAGTTTCACAGTCTCACTGCTCTAACAGTAAAAAATCCCTTTCTATGTTTATGTATAAACTTTCGTTCCTCAAGATGTAGGGGATGCCACATTGTTCTAGATACAGTCCTGGGTATAAATAAATCTTGAGAGAGATCTCTATATTGACCTTTAATGTATTTAAACATATTTATTATGTCCCCCTAAAGCTGTCTTTTCCTTAAACTAAATAATCCTAAACTTGCTAATCTTTATGGTTATTGCAGTCCACCCAGTCCTTTTACTATTGTTGTTTCCCGCCTTTGTACCTGTTCAAGCTCCACAATGTCTTCCCTGTGCACTGGTGCCCAAAACTGTACACAATATTCCATGTGTGGTCTGACCAGTGTCTTGTATAATTGGTAGAATAATGTTCTCATCATGTGCATCTATACACCTTTTAATACTCTCCATGATCCTATCCTGCTATTAAGTTTACTGTCCACCAGGATTCCCAAGTCCTTCTCCATGTCACTTTTACCCAGTATTTTTCCATTTAACATGTAATCATTAGTGATGAGCGATTACGTTGACTATCGTCATCGGGTCGATAGTCGATATCGGCAATTATCAATAAGATATCCGATAGTCGATAATAGATTATCGCTGATGACCATTAAAGTCTATGGGAGAGGAACAACACCTTCATTCTTACACCCAAACAGGGATGGAGAAGCTGGAATTAACATCCACAACAGTCAAATGGATACGTGCTACATCTTAGGCAACACACTTAGGTTATAAAAGCCACAGAAAAAAAATCACAGACCATTCACTATCCCTGTCTTGCACCACAGCATGACCCTTAAACCTGCAGACCCACAAATTAAAAATTGCCAGTAAAGGGCAATATTATTTTGAGAGCGCATCATTTTGCCTTGAACGTGGTAAACTGTACATTGAAATATCCCTGTCTGAACAGTCAGCCATGATCCACCAAACCTGCGCATGATTGCCCGCAGGATTAACAAAGTGCCTGAGGAAAAAGGGAGTCTTTCAACCACCATTTTTGTTGAACTGGACATTAACTATATCTGTCCAGTACCGCAGTTATGTAGCGCCATAAAACCTGTCTGACCCCCAAAATTAAAAAAGTCCGGGTAAAATGAGTATCATTGAAAACCACCATTTATTATTTGAACTGACATTAACTATATCTGTCCTGTCCCGCAGAATGACCATGTAAACGCTGTTCTGACCGGCACAGATTAGAAAAAGTGCCGGAAATAGTAGCGTGTGTCAACCACCAATTAGTTACACTGGACATTGACTAACCTGTCCTGTGCCCCACAGCAGGAACGCCCTAAACCGTATGATGAACCCACAGATCACAAAGTGGCACTAATGATACTAATTGTATAACATTGACTGTCATTTAGTGTGATATTATTTGTGTAACTTGATAGAATTTTATAAGCAGAAATTTGAATTAGGGGAAGGTATAGATTTATATTATTACATTTAAATATCATTTTGCTTTTTTTTTGATAAACATAATACAACAGGTACCAAGCCCTCCCTGCACTTTTATAAGAGATATTCTTTGTAAACGTGTAGAAGTGTAATTCATTGCGGCTACGTTACGCATAAGTAATACAAAAGTCCTGGAAGATCATCCCGAAGGAACACTTCTTAGTGTTGAGTGAATGGGGCCATGTATGGGTCCGTGCGGGTCTTGACTGTCGTTAGAATGGATAACAGTGCGCAATCAATTTCGAAGTGGTTGGGCAGTGTAGGGTTCCTCCAATACCTTCGCATCAGAGATTAGGGACAAAGCTCACCCAGTCAGAGACAAATGATGCGACCCATAGTGATCAGGCCCCAGGAAAAATTGTTAGAGCCTCACATTGGATATCAATTTGTGGTCCCATCGCCTGGTAGGGCCGCTTTTGACACTACTTAACCTCTCAGAAAGCACAGCCAGTTTTTCCAAAACCTGATTTTTTAGAGAAATGTATGAAGCTCTCCAGATTGTCCCGCTAACTTGAGAGCGCAGTGCTCTGGCCGTCAGCCATCTGGTTAACACGGAGGTCCAGCTCCAGGGCCAGACCTTACAATGGGTGTGCGGTGAGATTCCCAACAGGCTAGCGTCCCTGTTCCCCTCTATAACACGGAGGGTCCAGCGGGCCAGGCCAGACTTACATGTGGGTGTGGTGAGATCCCAGGCTAGGTGTCCCCGTCATCTATTAAACACACAGCAACGGGAAGGTGGTATAGAAGCTGCCAAGAGGGGGACCGCGCGTTAAGCGAGTGGGTGCTGGTGAAGATTTCCAGGCCTGGCGTCCGGTGGCCAACTATTAACACGGAAAAAATGTCGCCTAATGGGATGCAGCAACGAAAACAGTCATGCTGAACAGAGTGGCGGGAAAGCGGAGTGGCCGTAAGGACCTCCGAGTCCTTCCTCAGTGGACACAGACAGAACCCCTGGTGTACGCTTTGTGCCCTCCTTATGATTGCGGCCAATGGAGCTTCACTTGGAAATTACTGGTGTATAACACGCTCCTGTTCCACCCAGGTGGCCTCTTTTTCTTGGGCATTCTTTTATCTCATTTTTATACTCAACGTGCTGGAGGAAATTTACTCGATGTTGCATTGTATCTCTGTCCGGTGGCCTCCAAAACTCCATGTCCTCTGAAGAACCTACATCTTGTCAAGTTTTCCCAGTACCTCCCTTGGTGACAATTCAGAGGAATTATTTTACCAGCTATTTTGATACATGCAAAGTATTTTAGTAGTTTAATTCTAGAAGCACACATTTTTATAAAAAATGATGTAATGCCCACCCATGTCTTTGTTTCTCTTTTTTATGTTATTAAATGGTTGTCTCAATACAGGAGAATGCTACTATGTTAAAGATCTTGCAAAAATAAGCAAATTGCAAAATGTGTCCATTAACCAGTGTCATACCGTATTCCGTGGTTTTATGACGCACCATCAACCCTTTGGAGCCACTCTTTGACAATCGTTAAGAAACAAATGTCTGTTTATTAAACCACATTTTTTTACAATAGGACCTGTATCTAGCTGCTTTCACAGCAAAATGCCCCGAAAAAATGTCAAAACATGACCCATGAGCCACATTTGGACAATTGTGAAAACACAATTGTCTGCTTAGAAACAACCACTTTTTTTTATAAAAGGACCTGTATATGGCATGTATTTCAAAGAAGCTATAACCCAAACAATTATAAAAAAAATGACTTCACAGCCACTGTTAAAACTTGTGAGGGAGAAATGTCACTTAGAATCCAGCATTTTCTGGTTCCAAAGGACCAAGATTGATTGCTTTATCTCACCAGCAACTTGACCCAAAAAAAATTTCTAAATTTGACTTCTCTCAGCCACTATTAAAAATTGTGATGGAGAATGCCCACTTAGAAGCCCACAATTCTTTCTGTTCCAAAGGACATGAATTATAGCTGTCTCTCACAGCAACATGACCTCAAAAGGACATTGACAATCGAAAACTCTTATGATAAAAAGTGTTAAATTGAATACGGTATGTCCATAAACCCTTGTCAGGTCTTTTTTCATTCACCTCACAAGTAATACCAGCACAATGTAACTGTATTGGGAACTAAGAATAAAAATAGCCAGATGAAGACATGATCATTTTAAAAAAAAAGTATTTCAAGATGGACCCTTTCCTGTTTGAAGCAGGCAGAATGTGGAAGTAGACCGGCAACTAATTCGTGTGACCTCGTCACATTGGGGAGCCACAACATCATCTGAGATCCATGCCCTGATTCATCTTGATGAAATGTTCAAAACTAACCACAATATCTTTGGAAAGCCGGATGCTGTTTGTTCCTGTAACTGACTCCACCAACTTAGCTGAAGGTCCGCTCAGATGTGCCGCTTGCAGCTGGGAAAAAACAACCACCTCATGGCGTGGCGAGCATGCACGGGCCAATCGTCAATTTGGAAACCCCTGAAGGTCATATTTGAGGGATCCCTGGAACATACAGATAAAAAACATACGTGTTATGAGACGCAGATATTCGTGCACCATGATCTTAACTGGACCTCGGGTGTTTTGATGTTTGCCCTGCATTGGCATGGCGTTGTGAGAGTGGTAAATAAAATTTGCCAGAGGTCAACCCCACAAGCATCTGCCATTCTTGCCTGCTGCTGTCTGCTGGCCGCAACTGGGGAACGCAACTTATTCAGCTCTACTTGCTGCAGGTCTCTGATTTTGTTTCCCGTGACATTTTAGGAACGTGAAGAGACCCAACAATGTCTCCAGTTTGATCAAATCAGAAGGTTCTCTATTTCCGCATTTGTACAGCTCTACTTTTAAGGATCGGGTGGTTATGAAAGTGCAGAGTAGACGTAAGAGCTGATTTTTATTCGACAAGATGAAATCGCAAGGTTTATAATACATGTTGGGATGCTAATTTATCAGTATCATTGCGATAATTAAGGTTAAAATCTGTGCATCATCTATTAAGAGTCGCAGTCCTTTTTATTCGGCGCTACCTGTAATATTGGCGGCCTCTCAAATCAATTATAGAATAGAGCAAGGTGAGATGGTAGTGATGCGATCGTCATGACTATGGATGTGTAAGGTTTGCGCTTGGCTGGAAAATCACATGACCCAGTGCTGTTTTAACATAGAACAAGCGTTACCTGATTCAGCCTCAGTGTCTCTCAGCGTCTCATAGTAAGTGACCTTCGTTCTACCTGTGGGGATCAAACAGACAGCGAAAGTTAGTCTATATTCTGCACATAGAAACCTCTTACTATTAGCTTTGTGATCCTTCATTTTGAGTTAGATTAGGGATTATGAGAACATTTTATTAGTTAGCTAGAGAATTATTAAAGGCAGAATCTACCACTGTAAATTCACACGGCGTGTCGGAGCGGGGGTGGGGGGAGAGGGGCCGCGGGCGGAGACACAGACAAGCACTAACTATAAAGAACACACGAAAAAGTTCACCAAGACTTAGTGTAGACAATGTAAGTGGATGTATCTGTTATTATTAACGAGTTTGGCTATTGAGAATAGTTCTGGATAATTGGGCACTCCTGACCTTATATTGATAAACAGTAAATTCTATTAACTGCAGGTCTCTTTTTATATAGCTGCAAAACTCCACTTTAATAAGCAGAAAACATATTTCAGATAGGTGTTATCAATTTATACCCATTACACCTGTGGACTGTTGATATATCCACCTTGCACATAAATTACAAACCAGCGATCTTTGTAGTGCAGCACAAGGTTGTTTGGTTTGCCAAAACAGCGCACAAAGGCAGGATACCGTGTATATCGTACGCAAACGATCACAAGTGATAGCGTTGTTTGAGACGTTTTTGGGGGTCACCCAGCGGGAACTGTTTCATTGATCGCAGCCGGGTGCTAGCGTTGGGCCAGGCTTAAAACAGGCAAGTTAATCTAGTATATCACCCCACATTTGAAATTGAAGGTGCGCAAGAGAATACGTTTGAGTTTAAATCAAAACATAACAGATACGCGTTTTTTTTGACGTTTCTTTGGGGGGGCGCGGAGCCCATGCACTGTTCAGTAGACGCAACATCAAACGTAAATCTTAAAACAGCAATTCTATTTCACGTCACCACAGGTGAATTTGAAGGTGCAAAAATACAGTTTATAAGTCTAGGCGAAAACATAAACAGTTTTCCGTGTTTTTATTTTGACTTGTTTGCGCAGACCCTCACAGTACGATGTGGACCAGCCATCTATCTATACGTAACTTTAAAACAGAAATATCCTATAGTCCACCACAGTTGATTGAAAGGTGGCGCAAAAATACAGTTTTATTATATCAAAACATAACGGTACTGAGTTATTTTGACTTTTGTGCTCCACCCCAGCCTCTGTTCATTTGACGCAGAGCGGCGTGCTACTAAAATTGCTTACAAACAGGCAATTGGGCTAGATATTCACCACAGGTGAATTGAAAGGTGCAAAAATACAGTTTAATATATCAAAAATAACAGAACTGTTTTTTAGGACTGTTGCCCAGTCCCGATTTGTTGAATAGACACCTGCAGATTAATATGAAATCCAGCCATTTTTTGTTTGAATAGAGGGATTTAAGAATAGCTGTGATTTTGCAGTCTGTTACTAATAAGTCTTTTACAAAACTATACCATACCTTCTCAAAATTTTATAATTTTCTGAACATGGACAGCGAAATGCCAGGTGGTAGGGCTGATCAAAGGAGGGGGGTAGCACATGTAAGGTAGAGGAACTAGATGAAGGTGCTCCTTATCCTGGAGGTATTCTGCTGACAACAGCGGGCATGTGCGCCAGCGGATCGACAGTTGCGATGACGGCCGGGTCAGGCGCTGTCGAATCTGGCTGTGGGGAACAAAAGGTGGGCCCTTGAATCTAAGTGAACTAACATCGTCGCCAATCAGGTCCCCTTCCAAGTGGTTAATGCACCTGCATCTAGCAAGTCATACCCTCCTCGTCCTCTGCAGTCACAGCCACAAATTCGTCATCAGCATCATCAGCATCTGTCCCAACATGGAAGCCGCCCTAAAATCAACTTCGTTTAAACCCACCACTGTGGATAATCCATTTTGTCCGTAAGACCTCTTTGAGGAGAACAAAATGCGTTGAGGGGTCAGAAGGTCAAGTTAAAAGATCAATTAGCCAAAAAAGGATGATTTTTCCTCTGCAACAGGTGACGGGCACAGTTTACTGAAGCCATCAGAGAGGTGAAGGAAGCCGGTCCGATATCCGGGCAAGAAACCCGGGGATGGTCGGCAACGCCTTGAAGTGCCCCCTTTCCTTTGTAGCCCGCAGCTTCTGGATCTGAAGTCAGGACGAACCGAAGTCACGCTGTTTGATGATTGGATGCTGATGAAACTACATTTATTTGCGGATCGCATCCAGGGCTTTTTTCCCGCAGAATTTGCTTGCGAGCGCTCAATCCAGTGGACGAGGAGAAGACGATGGGGTAGTTGTCATACGGGTCCCGGTCCCCCCCCCCCCCCCTCCGTAGTCCACGCTCACAAAATGGTAGCAGGGCGGTCAGCAGAATTACCGCTGGATATGATTCCGCCAGCCACGGGTCCATCGCAAAACCCCTCATCCTCCTTACCGCTTAATCGTTTCGCCGCGTCATAAAAAGGTCCAGGACCTTCTCAAGCCAATGGCCTTCATTGAGCAAGCTTCTGTTCACCCAGCGAAGTCTTATGACGCCGCCTTTGGCCGTAAACGCATATAGGAGGCAAGAACCTTATGTGTGTAAACCACCACCCAACATGTCCTGTCACGATGCAGCGAATGCATGAGTTGAAATTGGAGGGAACACTTGGGAGGGGGGCCGAAAAAAGGCCAGACCGACGCCCGTGTGCCTCCAAACCCACTTCAACACCCTCTGGTCTCCGCCGTCCGCCTCCTCCTCCTGCTTCACCGGACCAAGCGTTTTCTGCAGCTGCCCATGTTCTCGCAAGGTCATGATCAGGAGATAGCCTCCCGCTACAGCCTCCACCGTCGCCCGATACAACCACACCAACCCTAGACCCCACCCTAACCTAACCCCCTTCTCCTTCAGGCCATTTTGACGACCTGCAGCGCCGTACAGGCGGCCAGTCTAGCAGCCATCCTTCTTCAGTCTGTCCAGGTTTGAGGAGCGGAGAATGAAACACATATTAAGACAACCCAAACCAGTGCCCCAATCCAAAAGGCCGAATGTTCGGCAATTGGCCAGGCTTTTGGCCGTTGGAAATGTTGCATTTTCTCCGTCTGGAGGGACACCGAAGTGGGATCCGCCACGTTCATGTGGCCCTCTCGGCTTGCCCCCAAAAACCAAGATGCCAGCATGCAATTCCCTTCTTTTGGCCAGAAAAGCCAGTCCCTGCCCTGGCCATGCCACGTGTCATCTAAATTTCAAGCGCGTTTCTGCATCTGTGTCCGAAAAGTCCATCTCCCACCGACACATGACATAGGTAAGCACGGCCAAGGCCGCTATAGATCCTCTGTGCCAGCTCTCACTTGGTGAGCTGGGTGGATGTCTCACTGGTGTGACGGTGGGCTCTCAGACGTCGGCGCACCGGCCTCTTCAAACCGCAGGGATGGTGCATGGGCCTGCTTTCCCCCCAAGGTCCTCTGGTGGCTATCACTAGCCCATAGACACAGCCGTGTTATGAAATTTAATCTGCCTATGGAGACCGTCCACGACACAGGGTACAGGAGCTTGAAGCTCTAAGCAACGAGACCTGGCGCTGGCTGGTGACAAGACCTTGAGCCAGGCAAGGTGGTGTGGCGATAGACGGGCGAACTTCGCAGGCCGCCCTTAAGATCGTAGGCTGGATCACATCCCTATGCCTGGCACATGTAAAGAACCTTGTCGTCCCGGACATTTCTAACGAGATCTACCAGGGTCTGGCTAGCCTTCTGAAGAAGGCTCGAGTCTGAGTTCACTACTTGTCGCCGTTCGCACGATCGGTACCCTGCTTCGACCCTCCTGGCTGCATTCAGCGTTCAGCACGCCTCCCCGACAACCCTATCTACATTGTTGACGTGGCTACACTCTGAAATTCCATCCCGTCCCACATGCTCCACGATGTGGCAGCAGCGCAATGCCATTACGCAGTACGAAAGAGACACATGGCCTGACAAGCAGCGTAAACGGACCGTCGGGTGTTGAACCACCGCGAGTGGATGCAGGGTGAAAGAGCTCTGCACCAACCTTGCCAGTTTTGAAGAAGCCACCAAAATTGTCAGTGCGGACAATGCCCTTGTCAGCATGAGCATTGTGGTGATCTTAGTTCTGGAACAATCTATGACAACTCAGAAACAACAGGTACCCCGGCGCACGACGGAGGAGGAGACGGACAACAGATGGCGGACACGTAGCCATTCTCTCACCGTCAAATCACAAGGCCCGACAGTTTTTCAACAAATTTTCATTCGGTCTACATTACGCAGGGTTCGGTGGTCCAGAGCTAGTCTCAAAAGGTGTGCTCATCAGCTCTCAGGGTGCATCATCTAGGCAAGTCAGGGCTGTGTTTGAAGCTCGTGGCCAGGAGGCAATTGGAGGAAGGAGGAGGAGGAAGGAGAGGGATAATTCCTAGACCCCGCGATGTTACCGACGTCCCCATGCCTTGTGAAAGAGGTTGCGCGAATATAGAGGCGAGGAGGAAGATATGAAGAACATTTAATGCTAGTGCCCCTCGACCCAGAGGCTTGGTACAACTCAAGGGCACCTATCTCTCACATGAGTGCTGGATGCTCCATTTCCCTCCAACATGAACCTCGCATAAAGGCCATAAAAATTCACAAACAGTTAACTTTACTGGTTGCCACCCTCCATGGAGTCCCCGTTACAAAACAAAGAATCAGCACTTTTCACTTCCACCACCTCAAATAGAGAATAAAATGCCAGGCAATTGGGAGACGGCTTGCGTTCGGATTGAACAACTGGAGAAACATCTGATGCGTCTCGCGTTCAACTTCCCAAAAGTTCACGGTGGAACAACATCAGCGACGTGTACAGCAGAATGAGTGCCAAGAAGGGCGTAGCGGGCACCAGCAGGCAAGGTGTGGGGCAGAAGCCTAATTGGTGACCTCTACAATCTTTGTTTAACCACCTCCACACCTCACCGACGCATGCAATGCAGGGCCACACATCCCACACACATAGATCAGCTTAATATCATGTGTGGCAAACGACGATCAGCGTCTCAGACACGCGATGGTTATTGCATGGTTTCCGGACCCAATATACCTTCTTGGTACATCCAAAAGTGGAACCGAATGGCCCGAGCTGACTCTTCACGCCAATAGAGGTGAGTGTCCTGCCCAGCAGCCAGAGCCCAGCATCATATCTGAGCGAACCTTCATCACGCTTGGAGGAGTCCCTTTACAAGACAAACGCATCAGCTTTCCTTCCACAGATAATGTGGATCGTTTGACTTTCATCAAGATGACAATCAGGCATGGATCTCTGATGATGTTGTGGCCCGCCAAATTGCCGGATGTACACCGATTAGTTGCCAGTCTACTTCACATTAAGCAATTACAAACAGAAATGGTCCTCATGAAAACTGATTTTCTTTTAAAATGAACAATACAATACTTACTGCAATTTTATTCTCTTGTTCCCAACAGTTCAGTTTGCTGTTTATCGCTGTGAGGAGACTGTAATAATACAAGCAAAGGTTATCAATGTCAGACACCGTAATCCAAATTACTCGACTTTAATCTTAAGAATTTTTTGAACATTGTCAATGATTTGATGTCATGTTGCAATGTGTGAGATACAGCAATAAACATTGTCCTTATGGGAATTCAGAAATGTGACTTTCTAAGTGGCATTCTCTCCCTCACAATTTTTAATAGTGGGCTGAGAAGGGTCATATTAATAATTTAATTTGGGGGTCATGTTAGCTGTGAGATACAGCTATAATTAGGTCCCTTTGGGAACAAAAGTTGTTCTTCTAAGGTGGCATATTCTCCCTCACAATTTTAAAATAGTGGCTGAGAAAGTCATAATAAATAAATATTTTGGGTCATGTTGCAGGGAGATACAGCAATAATTAATGGTCCTTTGTGAACAGAAATGTGGCTTTTAAGTGGGCATTTCTCCCTTCACAATTTTTAATAGTGTCTTGAGAAGTCATATTTATATAATTTTTTGTGGACAATTAGCTGAGATATACAGCAATAAAATCATATATGGTCCTTTGAACAGAAATGTGGCTTCTAAGTGCATTCATCCCTCACAAATTTTTAACAGTGGTCTAGAAGGTCATTTTTAAAATTTTTTTGGGTCATGCTGCGCAGATGACAATCAGCCCTACTCAACAGTTCATAATACTAAGAGAAAAATGTTTGTTTTCAAACAGACATTTGTCTTCACGAATTGACCAAAGTGGCTCAAGGGTCATGCATTATAGAAATTTTAGTGGGGCATTTTGCGCCCTGTGACCATGCAGCTATACAACAGGTCCTAAATCTAAAAAATTTTTTTTTCTAAACAGACATTTGTTCTTCAACAAAAGTGCAAGAGGTGGCTCAAGGGTGATGGGCTTTTTCAGAAACACAGGAAAAGGTAGGACACTGTGTAGTTAATGTTACACATATAGCAAAATGACTTGTTTTGAGCAAGAGCTTTAACATAGCTATCAATCCCTGTATTGAGACAACCCAATTAAAAGTCCACAGAAAAAAGAAGAGAAACAAAGACCATGGGCATACCACACCTATTGTTAAAAATGTGTTTTCTAGAAATAAAGTACTAAAAAACTATGCAATTACAACACAGCATTAACAAAAAACTTCCTCTGAATAGTAACAAGGGAGGTACAGGAAAACTTGACCTAGAAGTGGTTATTCAGGGACCTGGAGTAAGGGAGCACGGACAGCGAACAAAGTACAGAGACCAAATCCTCCACAACTTGAGATAACATGAGAAAAAGGAAATTGCCAAGATAAAGGGCACCCTGGGTGTGAACCAGGAGCGTTAACAGCCACCAGTAAATCCAAGTGAAGCTCAAAGAGTTCCCACTCATATGGAGGGGCAAGCGCTAGCCAGGTATTACTGGTGTCCCGAGGCAAGGCTGGAGATTTATCTCACACTTCCCCTTCCTCTTCCCGCACTCTGCTTCAGCATGACAGTATTCGTTGCGTTATAGCGTCATCAGGGCATTTTAACCAGCGAGGTTAATAGATTACAGGCAATCGCCAGCTGGGCTTTCACCGCACCCACTGTAACACCGGCCCCAGTATCATGCTGTGGCCCAGGACAGGTATCGTCAATGCGAGTCCAGGGAAACAGAAATGGTGGTTGAAAGACTCCTTTATGCGGCACTGTATTAAATGTGGTGTCAATGCAGATTTGGGTCACCTGCTGTATGGCCGCAGGACAGGTAAAAGACAATGTCCAG
Organism: Phyllomedusa bahiana; assembly: GCA_025379985.1. Taxonomy (NCBI): domain Eukaryota; kingdom Metazoa; phylum Chordata; class Amphibia; order Anura; family Hylidae; genus Phyllomedusa; species Phyllomedusa bahiana. Next base: position 33,548 of record JAODAL010040155.1, read on the forward strand.
TGAAACTAAAAGGTGGTTGAAAGACTCATTTTTTCTCGCTGGGCACTTTTTAAATGTGGGGGATCATGCATGTTTGGTGCTCATGCTGTGGCCCAGGACAGGTATAGTCAATGTCCAGTGAAACTAAAATGGTGGTGAAAGACACCCTTTTTTCGCCGGCACTTTTTAAATGTGGGTCATGCAGGTTTTGTGGCTCGATGTGTGGCCCAGGACGGTAATAGTCAATGTCCATGAAACTAAAACGGTGGTTGATAGAGACTCCTTTAGTGCGGCAGACTTTTAAATGTGTGGGGTCATGCAGGTTGGGGCACATCGCTGCGTATCCAGGACATGGGATTTTTCAATGTCCAAGTTTCAAGTAACATGATGTTTCAAATCAAACAGCCTTCTGGCACTTTTTAAATTTGTGGGTGATGCCGGGTTTAATGTTAGGCTGAGGTACAAGAGACAGGGATAGTAAATGGTCTGTGACTTTTTTTCATGTGTGACTTTTTAATAACCTAAGAATGTGTTGCCTAAGAAGTAGCACGTATCCATTTGTACAGTTGTGGATGATTAATTTCAGCTTCTCCAGCCTTGCTTGTGGAGTAAATAATGAAGGTGTTGACTGCTCTGCCCATAGACTTTAATTCTTGTCATCGCGGCCATGATATCGATGCAACTACGAAAAACCTTAATGGGATACGGCCCACTAATGCGACTAACGATCGTCTCGATAAGCCAACGCAATCGCTCAACACTATTGCTGAGTTTTGTTTGAACCGGGGACCAGGAGGGTGGCCACCGCATAACTGTTGTTTCATAATGCTGTCCTTAATGCGAAGGAACAAGTTGGGATGGAGAATGGATCATTCCAAGCACTCATGTGAGATATGGAGCCTTGAATTCCCAAGCCTCTGGGTCCGAGGGGCACTAGCAAACTGATCTTCTATCTTCCTCCTCCGCCTCAAATTCGCGCCAACCTCAGTTCCAAGTCAGGGACGTCGGTAACGATCGTGTCTAGGGGAATAAGCCTCCTCCCTCCTCCTTCCTCCTCGCTCTGCCTCCGGCAACAGCTTCAACACATTAGGCCCTTAACGTGCCTGAGATGATGCACCCTAAGAGCTGATGCGCCACCTTGCACTATCCTGGAGCCGCCGAACCACTGCTAATAATGAGACACGATAAAATTTGAAACTTGTCGGGCCTTGTTGATTCGACGAGAGAAAGAGCCATCCGTGTCCGCTGTTCTGTGTTCCGTCTCCTCCTCCGTCGCTGGCGGGGACCAGATGTTTCATCAGAGTGTTCCAGACGATCGTTCCAGAACTAGGATCACCACAATGCCTCATGCATAACAAGGACATTGTGCCCGCACTGACCATGTATTTCGTGGCTTCTTCAAAATCTTTTGCAAGGATGTTGTAGAGCTCTTTCACCTGCCCGTCCACTCTCGTGGTTCAACATCCCCAAGGTCCGCAACCGCTGCTTGTCAGGAGCCATGTGTCCCCTTCAACTGGCATAATGGCATTGCGCTGCTGCCACAATAGCTGAGTCATGTGGAGGGACTTGGAATTCCAGCTGTAGCCACGTCCAACACATGAGACTGATGACGGGGAGGCCGAGCTACGCTGCAAACGCAGCCAAGGCGGGGACGAAGCATGGTGCGAACGGCGGAATGCGAGACTCAGACCTCGAGCCCTTACTCATAGCATTTCCGACCACGGTAAGCTCTTTAGAAAGATTCTGACGACAGTTCCATGAACATGTTCCAGGCAAGGGATTTTGCTCCAGCCTACCGAATCTTAGGCGTGCCAAGCAAATTTCGCCCTTTATCGCACACCACCTGCTGGCACAAGGTTCTCTATGTCACCAAGCCAGCGCTAACGGTTCCCTCGTTGATGGAGAAGCCGTCCCACAGCTCCTGAACCATGTAGTGGACAGTTTTCCAAGACGAATTAATATTCAACACGGGCTGGTTGTCTCTGGCATGTGAAGCAACCAGAGGACCTTGGGGAAAGAGGCCCTGCCAACCACTCCTGCGGTTTTTGAAGAGCGTGCGCCGAGCCAGAGAGCCACCGTCCACCCCCCAAGACAATCCGACCCAGCTGCCACCCAGTGGAGCTGTCCACAGAGATCTACCGGCCTTGGCCGTGGCTTAACAATATCTGTTTCGAGTAAGGTAGATGGACGTTTTCTCTTTCCGGCCACAGATGCAGACTACGCGCCTTGAAATTTTAGAGACACGTGGCAGGGCCAGGCAGGGATGGCTTTTCTGGCAAAAGGAAATGCCTGCATGGCAACTGGTATTGGGGGCAGGCAAGGGCCATGACTCAGTAGGCAGAACCATCTTTGTCCACCAGACAGTAAAGGAAGCATATTCCCAAGGCGCAAAAGCCTGGCAATGCAGAGATTCAGGGCTATTGCCTTGGATGGGTTGGGTAAAAGTTGTTTCATATCTTGCTTCCAAAACCTGGAAGACAGAAGGCTGGCTTCTAAACTGGTCCGCTGTAAACGGCGTGCAGGTCATCAAACTGGGGGCTGAAGGAAAGGGTATGAGTGGGTCTCTTGGGTGGTGCTGGTGGTCTCGGCGACGGTGGAGGCTGAAGCGGAGGCTTATCCCTTGATCAGACCTCTGAGATACATTGGGTCAGCTGAAGAACTCCCTTGGTTGGTGTCGAGCGAGGAGGAGGAGCGGAAGAGACAGAGGGTGTGACAGTGGTTGGTAACCCCCGCTTCGGTCTGGCCTTTTTTGGCCAAGTTTTTGCCTCCATTTCAACTCATACATTCGCTGCATGTGACAGACATTTGGTGGTGGTTAAACACCTAAGATTCTTGCCTCTGCGTTTACGGGAAAGGGGCATATGACATCGCTGGGGGAATCAAGGGTTGCCAAAGAAAGGCCCCGGGGTTAGAGGTCCTGGACCTTTTTTGACGGCGATAAGCAGGAGCGGGGTTTCCGTTGACCGGGCTGGGGGAATCATCAGCACCCTTTTTGCGACTGCCCTCTCCCTTTTTTTAAGGGGGGACCCCACTGACACTACCCCACGTCTTCCTCCTCGTCCAGGGAAGCGCTGCGGCAAATTCGCTGAAAACTATTTTGGATCCCCAATGCTCATCACATCACAACACACATACTTTTGTCGTCCTGACATTCTGCATCCAGGGGCTGCGGGGTACAAGCAAGAAGGACTTCAAGGCATTTCCGACCCCCCGGGGATTTTTGCCGATTTTACCCGGTTCCCTTTTCCTCCTCGATGGCATCATTACGCGTCAGAGAGAGAAAATCATCCCTTTTGGGCCCCTTGACTTTTAACATGCCTTCTGACCCCAACCCCCCCATTTTGTCACAAAGAGGTCTTTAGAAAATGGTTTTTCCACAGTGGTGGGTACACGATTGACATTTGGGCTGCCCTTTCCTTTATGTTGGACGGGTCTGATATGCGATGACGACATTTTGGGCCTTTACTTAGGACGAGGAGGTAAACCACTGGAAGCAGGTTGCATTAAACCACGAGAACAAAATTTGGGGACACTGTTTTGTTACTGAGATTTACAGGGCCCGACCCAGCGATGACAGGCCTGACGGTCCTGCAACCGACAATCCGCGGCTTTCGTGATGTCCCAGCATTTAAGGAGCACCTTCTCTCGTACCTTACTTTCCCAAATCACCCCCCT